>VZTT01026313.1:23070-37957 GCA_013400855.1 Buphagus erythrorhynchus | reverse complement strand
GAGGCGCCGCCCGCGGGCTGAGGGAGCGGCGGGAGGAGGATCAGGGACATGGGGACAGCGTGACAGGAGGCACCCGGCACAGCCACTACAGCCAGCATAGCCGCGACACCCAGCACAGCCACTACACTCAGGACAGCTGCACACCCAGCAGAGCCGCGACACCCCGCCGTCATCTCCCCGTGCCCCTCTGAGCACCCGCCGCCCGTCCCAGGACCGGGGAAGCCGGGGCTGCGCAGCTCAGGCTGATACAGCCTCGGGATGCCGAACGCGTTTTAGTTCACCATCTGTGGGTAAAACGTGTTGTAAAGAGCCTGGTGCTTTAGCACATACGAGATAGTCATAGAATGAACTGGGTGGAAGGGACCTTAAAGACCATCTCGTTCCACTAAAACAGGTTTTTCCGAGCCCCGTCCCACCTGGCCTTGAGCACTTCCAGGAATGCGAGATCCACAGCTTCCCTGTAAATCTTGAGTGTAATTGACTCAGGAATCTGCAGAGTCTTGCCACCTTCACAGTAAATGATTTCTTCCTAATTTAAACCTACCCTCTGAGGTAAGAGCTGAGATCATGGGGACCCAGGGTGTGTCCTCCATGTCACCACAGGTAACTCTGGCAGGACTATCTGAACACCCTTTGTGCTTATGGGCAGGCAAAGGCAAGCGTGAGGAAGCAGGGTCATTTGTGTGTAAAAGTCACCTCTCCTCGCTGGTGACACAACTTCTACCAGATTTACACGGAGCTTTGCTCCATCAGTCCCTACAGGTGCAGGAAGGATTGGTGAGGGCCAGGCTGGGCCTTAGCCCCCTGCAGACAGACTGGGCAGCTGTATTTTACCAGTGTTCGCCCCATCAATGCTCCTCTTACCCAGAATGACTTAGATGAGACAACTTTTACAAAAACATGTTCTTCAGAATTTATAGCAGAGACCCAAGTAGAAGGCAGAAGGGAAAGACCAGACCTTTCTAGAGGCTGTGGTTGCTCCTCTGCAAAACTTTTTTGTCTCCTCTGGAGATGAAAATAACAGCAATATAGCAGAGTCATCACTGGGTGTTCTGACCTCATGAGAAGCAACATTGGGAGCCTGTCTTTAGGCTGCTGCCTTGACCTGCCCTCTTTAACTTCTGGACTCCTTGTGCCCATTTCTGCCCCTCTTCCCACCCACTGTACATATCTTCTGGAGAACGTTTCATACTTCTAGGAGCAATAAAGATGAAAGCACACTTGTGCTCAGGCACAGACTGCCCATGAAAGGAAGGGACTGTGCTCTTTTTTGGACATGAATAATATTCATCCTTACCTTGGCATTGAAAGAACATTCTCTGTTCCTTGAGTCACTGAGCCTCACTACAGCAAGTGGGGTGGATTGTCCTGCCAAGAAAAGCACTTGTCTTCACATAGAACTGCTGGTTGAGCATCCATGCATCATTGTGTCACAGTTTCCTGACTGACAAAACTCAATGCCCACACCACCCATGCTTTCCCTGTCCCTCCTGCACATCCTCTTGTCTGACCTCTTTTGTTGTTTCTCAGGTCCCAGTCCTAGTTTTCATTCATAGGAATATCTTTCCTGTTTGTCTCAATTGCTCTTTCCAGATGCTTTCTGCTCTTTCTCTCTTACCCGTGACATCTCTCTAGCCACTTGCAGATAAGCTCCTGCACACACAAGTATTTATTACATACAGCTCCCTGTTCCTTCTCTTCAGCCCACTGAGTAGCTTCTTCTCATAGCCTTCATGCCTGGCTGGTATGAATTGACTTCTGAGCCAGCTCTTGTATAATAGTAGTAATAATAATAACAATAATAATAATGATAATAATAATAATAATAATCTCTACCAAGTGCTAGAGAATGCAAAGTTCAAATAGAGAGCAAGTTCAGTATTGCACAGGGCTTCAGCCTGCATCTGGAGCTGCAATCCATGAACAGAGTGTGGATGCCCTTATTGAGGGCACAGCAGATGCTGACTTCTCCTTTTCCCAGTTATATGGTTTTATTCACAAACAGGAAAAGCACTTCACTGAAGATGTGTATTCCCAAGTGTGAAACAAGAATGCAGCTTGCTTGGCAGTTCCATAAGAGCAGCCCCACAGAATTAAGGTGGTAAAATCAATCAAAAATTAGAATTTGTACTGCTTTGCACAGTTTTCCTTTCCATTTGCATAAGCTATTTCTGGGAATCTTTTACATCCCACAGTCATACGCTGCATTTGTTCAGAATCTCTGAGTCATTGTCTCTGATGTACCTGACCTAGATATGAATGAGGGCTACACAGCACAGGGGCTCATCTGTAACACAAGACTCTGCCTCGTTTGTTATAGAAGCTGGAAAATGTTGAGAAGTAAATATGAGGTTTTATGGAGGGAAAGTAGGAACAGATTTTTCTCTCAGAGTTCATTTCTGATATAAAAACAGCATTCATTAATTGCATCTTCCTCCTTTTCTGCTCCCTCACTGTGGCATTTGCAATGTGCTTTATGTATTTCTATAGTTGAAAATTTTAGCATCTGTGCTTAAATGTGATAACTACTTTTTAATCCCCTTATCCTAGATGTCTTACATTTAAGATACCCAGTCAGGGAAACTTTACTCTGAACTTCAGTGTTTCACTTTCCTTTTTGTTCCCCATGAGCATTTCAGAAAGTAAAGTCATTTCTGTTGAAATAGCAAATCAATAAATGCCCCATAAGTGCCCAAAATAAAATGAAGCAAGGCTCTGTAGAGGGAAGATAACATAATTGGCTAAATGAGGCAGTTGTCTGGTGAGAGAAAGCAGTAAATTATATGATTGTGACCTAAGAATCTGCAACAAAAAAAACCAACAGAGGATAAAAGCACACATATGCCAACAGCCTTGATTTAGACACTTAATGACCTTCCAGTGCTTGAATTTCCAACCTGATTTTTATCATAATACCAATATTTTAAGACAAAAATCCCGTAGCATTTAATGAATTAGAGTGCATAAAGCATTCTAACAAGAGAGCAGAACTCATAGGTGTAACAAGCTAAATACTGTAAGAAACAGTGTAAATTAAAAATCTTCAACGTTGTGTGCACTTGCTGTAGAATGGAAAAAAAACAAACCATCTGTCTGAGTTTTTTAATAATTATACATATAAACTCTACTGCATTTGAGTTTCCTGTACTGGCTTGCAAACAATTCCCCGGGCAGCTTGTTCCAATGCCTGACAACCATTTCTGTGAATATCCAGTAATATCTAACCTAAACTTTCCCTGGTGCAACTTGGAGCCTTTACCTCCTGTCACTTGTTATTTAGGAGAAGAGGCCCAACTCCCATCTGGATACACTCTCCTTTCAGGTAGCTGTAGAGATCAATTAAGTGCCCCCAAACCTTCTTTTCTCGAGACTGAACACCCCCTGCTCCCTCTGCTGCTCCTCATCAGGAGCATCCTGTGTTCCAGCCCCTTCTGCAGCTCCACTGCTCTTATCTGGGCATGCTCCTGCACCTCAGTGAGGGACCCAGAACTGGACACAGCACTTGAGGTGTGTCCTCACCCATTCCAATACAGGGGGACAGTCCTTGCCCTGGTCCTGCTGGCCACACTTGCTAACACAGAATGCTGAGGGGCCATGGGCCTTTTTGCCCACCTGGGCACATGCTGGCTCACATTCGGCTGCTGTTGGCCAGCACCCCCAGGGACTTTCCTGCTGAGCAGCTTCCCAGCCACTCTGCCTCCAGCCTGGAGCACTGCTGGGCCTTGTTGGGACACAAGGGCAGGACCCAGCACTTGGCCTTATTGAAGCTCACACAACTGGTCTGGGTCTGCCATTCCAGCCTGTCTAGATCCCTCTGCAGAACCTTCCAACCCTCCAGCAGACCAACACTCCCTCTCAGTTTGGTGTCATCTGCAAACTTAATGAAGGTACACTCAATCCCCTCATCCAGGTCATCAATAAAGATCTTAATCAGGGCCGGACCAAGTACTGACCGTTAGGAAATACCACTAGTGGCAACCAACTGGATGTGTCACCATTCACCACCACTCTCTGGGCTCAGCCATTCAGCCAGTTTTTAAGCCAGCAAAGAGTGCACCTGCCCAAGCTATGGGAAGCCAGTTTCTCCAGGAGAATGCTGTGGGAAGAGGTGTCAAATGCTTTGCTGAAGTCCAGGTAGACAACATCCACAGCCTTTCCCTCACCCACTACATTGTCACCTGGTCTTAGAAGGTCAGGTTGGTTAAGCAGGACCTGCCATTCATGACCCCATGCTGGCTGGGACTGATCCCCTGGTCGTTCTGTATGTGGTGACACTCACAGTGATTTGCACCATGACTTCCCCTGGCACCATGGTCAGGCTGTAGTTCCCCACATCCTCCTACCAGCCCTTCACATAGGTGGGTGTTGCATTTGCCAACCTCAAGTCATCTGGGCCCTCCCCAGTTAGCCAGGACTGCTGACAAACGATGGAGAGTGGCAGGGTGACCTTTTCCTCCATTCCATCACTACTCTGGGCTGGATCCCATCCAGCCCCATGGATGTGCTGCATTATTTTTATAAGAAAAGGGAGTATTGTTTAGTGAGAGCAAAGATTAAACTTTGTTGAAGTAATTAAGCAGTTCTTCCTGGGTTTTATAAACTGTTTTTCCACTAAGGCAAAACTTGAGCTATATCTACAGCTGTGGAGGTAATCAACAGTATCCATTTAATATAGATTCTGGATGAGGACACAGAAGAGAGCATTCTCAAAAGCTACACAGGTTTAAGAGAATTTTTTAAAGTTAATGAGCACATATATTTTTATCACATTTTTATTTTCTCATTGATTTCAAAGGGAAAACAATTTGAGCTTATGCTCTGCACTTTTGGATGTTCTACTTGAAAATGCAAAGATGAATGCTCAGAAATTATAGGGGGTTGTTTGGCAACCAGCTTTATGCTTAAGGAAGAAAAGTTGCCATTGCCTTCCTGTAAATGCTACAATTTTTTTTTCTGCATTATCTGTCTGCAGTAACTGTATCTGCTTGTTATTTTTATCTGCCATTTTTTAATGTTGAGTTCTTGTTTAGGACTGCATAATTGCTGTTTTCTTGTTACAGAACATTAACTTTATGCTTCCAGTAACAACTTTATAATGAAAATGCTAATAAAAATGGGGCAGTGCAAACTACACAGTTACAAATCTCTCCAGAACTTAGTATGAGGCTTATCATAATTCTTGACATCGCAGGATTGTATAGTCTACTGATACTGATTACACTGCATGGTTAATTTAAAAATTATCTCCTGCAGGCCTCAGGAGAGAAAGGCAACAATTATAAATAACTTCAGAAATATATATACATACCGAAAATGCTTCTAATAAACATTCTGGTTTTCTCAGTGTAGCAATATAGTCACTGCAGGACTCAGAAGTACCCTGTTTGCAGGTTTATACTGTTTAATCCTATTACAACTGTACAGCGTGCTTTTCCTTTGGTAGGTGATGTCAGATTAGCTGGAGACAGCAGCACAGGCTGGAACACTGTGCAGGTTTAAATGGCAGTTTTCCTTGTTCTTTTAAGTGCTTTTGGATTGAGGGTTGTTTTCTTACACAGGGACCCCTAAGACAAGAAATTATATTAGAAAAATGAAAGTCAAGAAATTCTATTATGTGCTGTTTCTTCAGTCTAGTACAAAATGAACACTATGCAGCTGGACTGAGATAGAAATGCATGTGAAAAAGCCAACTTTGCCTTAAGCTTTTCAAAATGTAGCACTGTCAAAGCAGATTATTTATATTTATGATTATGTATAGAAAGTGCAGCACAATATCCAAACAGTACCCTGATTTAATTATCTTTACCTTTACTTACAATTCAGGGCAAGAGGAAATAGATATACACACCGAATAAAAAAGGTAAATTCATAGTACAAATAGCATATTCTCCACACCACTAAGTACCACTAAGTAGTACTGAAAAAGGCACAAAGAGAGGTGTAGAAGATAGACATCTTTGTTATCATATTCCTGCTGGGAAAGTTGCCACTGCTGTCATGGAAAAGGGAGCTATTTATAGGATAGTGGAACAGAGAGGAAAAACAGCACCAGTCATGCTGGGTTTGATTTATTAACTCTACGAGAAGAATTTGACAACCATGATATGCCCAAACGATACAAATCTGACAGTTCCTCCATGGCTTGTATGATGGTAATTCGGTTAGACATTGCATCATATGTTTGCCTTCAGCAGATTGCTGTACAATTCTCAATCTTCATCAATTTTCTGCAAGCTTGTCATGTCATTAAATACTTCATACCTTAAGTTCCCTCCCAGAAAAATGAGAACCATCAGCACTACCTACTGACATAATTTACCTGGACTTATGGAAAGCATGTGAGACTGTCCCACACAACATCCTTGTCTCCAAATTGAAGAGCCATGGATTGGATGGATGGATGGATGGATGGATGGATGGATAAAAACAGGAGGCTTGGAACTAGAGGACCTTTAAGGTCCCTTTCAACCCAAACCCTTCTGTGATGCCATGATCTAGGTGTGTCTGCCTATAGCTTCCAGAGGGCCCCAGAAGCATCCAGAATTCCCCAGTGACTATAGAAGGAGGCTGATGGGACCACTGTGACCATATAAACAAGACTCTAAAGGAGCACATTCCTACTTATGAAAAAATCCTAAAGGATCTGCATCATATTGATACCATTGATTAGTCTTCACATCTCCCACAATTATCACAACCTGATACTTCTCTCCTTGACATAATAAATCGTGATGATAGAACAAAAATCCATTAACAGGGAAAAGGTGTAAGTATGTCCTTTTTCAGAGTAATTGCTTGACTGACAAAAAGTTCAGTCACCACCTGTTCATTCTTTGCTCCTTACAAGGAGGAAAACACACACACTGCACAGTGTGGGTATTTAAACCAACCCCTCCTTCTCCTCTCTCCTACAGAGGAATTTTGAAAGTTGTATAGAGATTACACCACAAAATGTTTTAAGGAACATTTACAGTTTTACAGTTTTCCTAAAAATCACTAATACTGCTCATCTTTTTAATACTCTAACTACTGAAATGTGATGACAACAACATTGAGTTGTGTAGTCTACAAGCAGTCTGTGTAAGAGAAGGTGACTTCCCTTCTCTAAATACCATTTACTAGGGCTGACAGAGGCTCCAGTTATACTCCTTAATTGGAATAAGCTGTTTGAATTTCTTTTTTTATTACTCTTCCAGTGTAAGCTTGCATCTTCAGGTTTCATTGGGCAGTATCTCAAACCCAAGCAACTCTGTATTCTGTCTGGCATTGTTCTCTTGGCCATGCAACAAGGTTTTTCCTCATTCAAGAACAATTTATTATTCCTTTTCCCTTCCTCCTTGATAAAAACATGTTGAGTACGCCTAATTTGTAACTCCGCTGCTCTAATGAGATAATTGTTCAAACTGGAGGGTAAAAGCAAATAAATTTTGTAGCTTGCACACCTGAATACTCTATTTTTTGGAGCTTTCTTCATTTTCTGTGGTATCAATGAGTGAAATTTTAAGCATTAAAGGTTTAGCTAGACTTCTTTCTGCTTCACTTCTCTTTCTCTGGAAGAACAGCACAGTTGCATAACATGTAAAGTGCAGTCTCTAAAAACCATCTGCTCAGTCTCCTTTCGTTAGTACACCATGGCAAGGGTTTGAGTTTGGTTATTTTTGTAACACAGACACCACTACTTAAACATCCAGTAAAACTATATGAGTTCTGGTTTTATGTTCATACAAGGAAACTCTGCTGAGAAATTACTCATCCCTGTCATAGCTCAGCTGTCAATTTTGCAAAACTCATTTCTGATTAAACCCATGTATGTATTATGGACACTTCACGTGCTTAATGACTTTTTTTATTTGCTCATACTTACTATCTCCTGATATATTCTGAACCATAACTGAAGCCTGTTTATAATCTCATTCATATTAATGAAAGCCAGAAAAAAAAAAAAAAACACCTTAGAAATCAGTGAAGTCACTCAGATGTTATGGAATTTAATGGAGTCAGAATCTGGCCTTCAGTCACAACAATTTTAGATAGATTACATGGTCCCACATCAGCAGCACTACTCTGCCATAAAAACAACCATCAAATATAATTAACAGATGTGAGCTGTCATTGAGATCAAGCCCTTGGAAGTTGTTACTTTAGTGTGACCTTACTTACCTATTTTTCTAGAAGAAATGCTGCAGCTCAAACAAAAATTCAGGGAAGTTTGGTATTCTAGGATTTCCCAATATCTCATCTGGATATACTGGAGGACATCTAGCCAAGGACGAGCAGAACCGTCACATCCCTCGTGGTTCCCATGCATGCAGGCCATGTCTGCAAGAGCTCCAGAACCAGAGCTGGCAGTGAATGGTCAGAGTCTGGCACAGTACAAACCTCCACATGGTCACTGTCACACAGCAGCACACATGGATGTTTAATTAAAACAGCACCTACATCAAAAAGGATGTTTTTGATGGAAGGAATTGCAGCCTTCATTCTTCAATATTAACTACTGCCTTACCAGTTGAAGCATTAATAAGCAAACATTCTTATCAGCATTGCCCTATGAAAAATTTCACTAGATCTTGATTGGTTTTACCACTATCTATCTATCTATCTATCTATCTGTTTTTATGGTACAATACCTTAAAAGTCTAAATAAGTAGAAAAAACAGTTTTAAGATCAGCATCTTTATGGTAATTATTTCTGGTTGTTCAACATGCAACTGGTTTTTCCAGTATTAAAAAAATGAAAAACTGTATCAAAAGCTTTACTCTTACCATGAAATATCATCCAAGATTATTTAAATATTTGTTTTCTGCTACTAAGCATGTGAAATGGCTACATTTTCCATTTCCTGAATTCACTGATTCCAAATAGGAAAAACTTTATATAGCAAAAACTCAAAAAAGTTCAGACAGGAGAAATCTGGGAAATTTGTGCTTCAAAAACCTATAAAACACCTATCAATTTAGTTGGCCAAGAAGCATCACAGCATAAAGAACATAGAAGAGATTCCTCACAACTTCTTAATTTTCACTAATTTTTGTAACTTGTGAGGATGCCTGAGCTAAACACATATAAATACATTTACTAGTGGGAGATGTGACATCACTGTTCAAATTCCTGCAGAACAGATAGAACCAACATACACACTAGTGCCTCTGATCTGAAAACTCTGCTAAATTATCTTCTCTCTCCTTTGCCCCTCAAAGATTCCATCTTTTGATTGAGTTTGCATCTTGCCTTCCTGCCTCTATCCTATAACACCAGCTTTTTTTCTGAGACTAATTTAAGCAGGAAGGGGTCAGAAGCCAGATTTCATTAACACTTCTCTGAAGGTACAAAGTTGGTATCTCCAGCTGACAGAGACAGACCAATGTCAACCCCTTGGTGTGGGATGCATCCAAGAAGTGCCTCTGCCTGGAGAACCAGAGTTGCTATGCCAGTGGAAATCCTGGGTGTGTTGTGTCTCCATTACAGGCAGGAAGCAGCCCACAGCAGCTATGGCAGGCAGTTCATAGGATGAACAAGACTTCATGTCTAGTGGGACACAGTTAAAAAGCTTCTGTGGACTGCCAGCACTGCACTGCGATCCAGGGTAGAGATCTGCTATCTTATAAACTCCTTAGAGTAAGTGTGAAACATCTTCAGAAGAAGAAGGTTAACAGATCTCATTTTCCACTAGATGGTAGTTAGTCAATTCAACTAATTTAATAATACGTGGGGAAATGTGTTTATTAAAAAAATGCATTAAGCTATGCACTTAACATATATGCTTTTTTCCATCGCCTTAAGTAAACAGAGCTCAGTTCACAAAGCATCTTTCATCCCTGCCGCTTCCCTTTTTCCTGTCAGACAAAGATAAGGCCTGTGTGAAGCTTGGAAAAATAATTTTTCACTTTATTAGAATGGCAGATTTTTCAGATAAAGCCATATTGTTTACAGGAAATGACTTCCCTGCTGAGACAGTGATGTTATCAGACAACAAACAATTCTGTCTGACATAGACTGCATTTCCTTCGTTCCACTTCCAGGGCCCGTGCACTGTTCCATGGATCAGGCTTTCCTTGGCTGCAAAGGGGGACAAGTGAGGGATCTGCTGCTCCCTAACAGAAAGAGAAAATCCAGTGCCAGAGGTAAGACCTTCACTACTTATCCTCTCCTACTATAAAATAACGTTTTAAGTTCAAGTTTTAAGCAGTTTTAACTTTGTCTGTACTCTCCCCAGACACAGAACCTCTATAAAACATGAATTAAGCTGGTCAGAACTGGCATAGCTGGTTAAAAGGATGTGAGCTGAATTTTGGAAGAATCTTAGTGAACACAACAGACAAGTAAAGCAAATATCAATGAACATCTATTGAAATACTTGTATTTGTAGCAGAAAACAAGCCCAGGAAGAATCAAACATATGAATAAATGTGTATTTTCAAAACTGCTGTGAAAAAATCCACAATAACTATGCCTCTGTGTTTTTCAAGAGAAATTTAACTTTTGACTGTTGACTTACCATTGATGTCATATCTATAAAAAACTTCCAGACAATCTTATTAATCATTCACACTCTATCTTTGCCCAAAATATTTATCCCATTTTGGTTTAGGCCATCACTGGCACCATGGGATTATCACTGTTTATCTAAAAAGCATGAATGAAATGGAAGAAGAAAGTGAACTATACTATTTAAAACATAATTTCAAATTCTGCAGTTATTTTATGCTTGGAATCCTCGAACATATATTGTAGAAGTTTAGCTTTTGTTTAGCACAAACCAGAATGCCAAACATTACCTCAACGAGGAGGAAAAGTACCAAAATCAGTCTGTCTGATTCTCAAATGAAGATTTTCACAGAATAGAAAACAAGTCAGTGCTCACAACACTCGTAAGTGCAGCCAAGCCCATGGAAGGGTGCACACAGGCATAGCAGTCATTCTCCTATCAAATACCGACTTAAAAAAAACAAAAACCAACAACCCCTTTCCCCCACCCCCTCCCAAAAACACTGGTCCTGACATTCTTCAGTGAGTGCGTTTTCTTCCTTAGGAGAAGCCAAACTATTTGAAATCATTTGATACAGTATCATTATAACCTACTGCCTATGTAACCAAGGAGTAGCTAAACAAAATCCCCAAACCTGGAACCACAAAGAACTCAAACTCTTGAAAACCTCAGCTATTCAAATACTAACATTAATTAAAGCTCCAATGGGTTCATTGGTTTACTATATTTACATTTTACTCTTCAAAAGTTTTCAAGGACTGCATCAAAAGCAGTTAGAATTGTTCTTTAATAAAACAACAGTATTTAGTTGGATCATACTTGAGTTTCTGCAATACGAATTCTAGGTTTCAAATGCATTAAAAAAAAAACAAACCCTACTGAAACACCAAATATGCCTCCACATCTGATCTGCTAAGTTTGTTTACTCACTGTCCCTGCTACCAAGGAAATTAGCTCCACATAGAGGCACTGGCTGAAAAGATGCACCTTAGACATTTTGGTTGGCAGTAACTGTTGATTTGAAGATTCTTTCTTGCCATCAAACTGTTTTTTTTCCTTTTTTGTCATGGCACTATGGCATGGCTCCATGAGCTTGTGGTGCACACAATACACCAAGTGAGGGCATGGATCCAGTCTGAGGAAGGACAGCGAGAGCATTTCACTGTTCCCTGTGACACCAGAGAGCTGTGCTAGTTACAGTGTGTTCCTTCCTGTGAGCAAGGGCAGGAGTCACAGTGGGATGGGTCAAGAGTGTACATCAACATTCACCATCACATAACAAGTGACAGCAATGCTGCAAGACGTTACAGCCTCACAGGGAAATCCTGTCTTGGCACTCTCCTCGTGCTTCAGCACAGCTGTCAAAACCCAGCATTCCCAGAGCATGGCAACCCACGGCAGGATGGGTGAAGCAAAGACAGCAGAACTTGAGAGAAGTTCTCTCAGGCAGAGTCAGGGACACCATGAGGCACCTGATCCTGGGGAATGGAATAGAATAGAATAGACAGACATGCAGATTCTTTCAGGAGATAAGCTTTCAATGTTTTTAATTACATCATCTCTTCTGAGGAGGAGAGCTTGCATCCCTCATACTTCCAGAGTTCATCCCAATTGGAGATCTCTGTTTTGCACCAGTTAAACAGATGCACTGAATAAAAATCTAAAAGAACAGTTTTGTACATGCAGAAGTGCACACACAGCAAGTGCATGGTTGCACTGCAGCGTTCACACAGACATGGGTGATCTTCAGATACAGAATTTGATGTAGTCTCTTCCATGCAATAGCCTCCAGTGCCATATATTGCGTAACACCTGCCCACAAGGACTTCCACATATCAAAAAGACCTCCTCAGTTTGTAAGCAAAAATAAAAGCACAACAAAAGTTCAATTATAGCAAAATGGGGCTCGCATGTGTGTGAATTTAAATGAGGAAAAACCCTCTCACTAATTTTTATAATGTATTTGGCCTTATAAGTAAAAAATATTACATTTTAGAGTCTGCGCCTTTCAAATATTAACAAGGATACCAGATTGTAAAAGTAATCCTCAAGAAGCCAGTTTATGCTTTATAAAGATAAGGAATTCTATGCCCCCCATTCTTCCATTTGAATAAAAATATTTAAAGTATTTTAAAAAAAATTTTGGTACTTAATAATGCCCAAATGCTGAAGCCATACATTGTTTAACAACACATCCAGCAGTAGGAATGTGATTCTAAGACATGATTGAAGAGCTACTAGGAAAACAAGAGACGCTTGTCTTCTTTTTTCTCCTATGCAGATTTCCCCTGTCAAAGATATTTGTCATTTTTTAAGATATAAAGGGCAACAGAAATTGTTAAAGCTTAGTAGTTTTACTACTTTAATGGTCACTTGGTTTGGGAATTGCTTTTGCAGTACCCTGTAAATCTATTCCTCTTTTGAAATTGATTAAGTAGATAATAGGCAATAAATCACTGCTGGATCTGAGAACTGAACATTCAATATAAGGCTTCAGATTATTTCTGTCATCAGGGTATGAGATGTTGCTTTTCAAGCAAAGATATATTGTCACAGTTTATTTGCAATTAGAAAGATATAGATCCCATCAGTTAAAGCCTGTTACCCAACAAACATGTAGGTAGGCCTTTATAGAGCCAGAATCATAATTTAAACATGAAGAGATTCTAGAAATACATACTCCTTCCATAGAAATTAGTGCTTACAATACTAAATATACTGAAAAGTAGGATTCCCTGCTTGCCAATGTCACTTGGTCATTGAGGAAAGCTGCCTTTCCAAGTCAGTTGAAGTAAACATCCACCCTCCAGCCTTGTTATAGCTGAGTGTAGGATGTTTACAGGAACTAAAAATTAGCTGAACTATATAAATACAGCAGTACCTTTCAAGATGTCAAAAAATAAGTCTGCACAGACATACTTTGGTGCATTTGTACCACTTATACAGTACATGCAACTCTTATTAATCTTCAGTAACATTATGAAGTCAATCCATGCATTTTAACATTAAATCTTCTGAATATCAGAACACAGTAATATCCATGGACAGTCCCTGATGTTGCAGAGGTCCAAAAGCAAAAGTTTCTCTCTCACAGCCTCTGTAGAAAAGCATGCAATTGCACTTTCCTGCCAAAGCCTTTGATGTTCAGTACAGGCACCTTCTAGAAATCACAAACAATTTTTAANAATATATCTGGGAGATTAATGGGGTGGTACAAACTGGGAGCCCTCAAAAATGTCCATCTCAAATTCTATGCAAAAACAACCCTTTCTTTATATTTCTAAAGTTTCCTTAGTGTCCTAAATTTTACAGCATTTGTTGCAACGTTTGTACATATTATTTTTATGTTTTTAAATTAATTCCCATTTCTCCTCTAGAACTTTAAGGCACTTCTACTATTTCAACTATTTTCTTTCTTATTTTCACCTCCAGTTTCAGCTACTCAGAAATACAAGTCATTATAATAGCAAAAGAACAAAACACTCCTCAGTTTCAGCATCTTATCTTGTATTTTACAGGTGTGTTTAATTTGATGTCCAGTCTTGAACAAACAAGACCTCAGCATTGCAGGAAGAGAAAATTTTGATGAACCCAATCAATCAAGAGGCTGAGCCTCAGCCTTCTCCAAGCTCTTCTCTGAACAGGTGTTTGCAGCTTTACTGGGTAAAAGGAATCACAGATGCAGATTATTTCATGTATAGAGGAGGGGGGCAAACCTCCAAATGTTTTAAACAGTTGTTCTTTGTATGAAGGCAAACATGAGCTCAAGCAATTCTGCTGAACACAGCTATGAGTTCTGAGCAAGGGAAGACAGTGCTCGACCAGGCCAGTGCAGTCACCAAGGACTTTGGTGTATTGCTCCTAAGTGATCACAAAAAGTGCTGAGGAACACCACAGGCAAGCCAAACATTGGACTTCACAGACACTCCACACTCCACCTGCTCAGCAAGGGTCAACCTTAGTATTAATCACAAGCTTTTATCAAAGGCAGCTGTACCTTGCACCTGCACATACAGCTAATGCCACCCACCCAAAAGCAGTAGCTGTGTGGCCACTGTGTCACTCTGGATCCCCAGCCTGGTTTTCATTCAGGTATCTCCCTCTGCTGCAAAACATCAGGAACTGATCCATGTCACACAAGCAATGGTCACTGGCTTCACATGAATAAGATGAGGTCATTGCTTGCTGGGCATCAGGCTGACTTGCCAAACCTGCCTCTGCTCCCAAACTTCACACTGCTGTGTTTGTGAACCTGTCCTGCTTTATTCTGCAACATTCACTTCAACTCACTCCTCATCCCCACCAGAACTGCACAGACACTATGCCAAATCCCCATCACCTCTTCCCAGATATCCCAGTACTGCAAGTTCACCTGGGATTGTGGCATAAATATGCAT
>VZTT01026313.1:8827-20759 GCA_013400855.1 Buphagus erythrorhynchus | reverse complement strand
TTTCCCATGAATTTTGAAAATTACCATCCTCTCATAAATGTTTTTAAATACAGCTCTATGCAAAATTAAAGACAGAAGCAAAAATAAGCCATGTTCATAATGAAGAAATACCAGAAACAGAAACTTGACAGAATTCTGAAAATATTTACCCTCAAGGTCAGAATCCTGCCTGATTAGTTCAAAGCTCTACTACAAACAATTAAAATAAACCCAAACCAAACCCACTCTCTTTGGATAAGCATTAAAGGAGAGGGATGGGGTAAGAGGAAAAGCAACCTCAGGATGGAACCATTTCACTCCCCATCTTCAAGTTTCTGTCAAAACTCCCACAAGACTTGCATTCAGTTCTGCAAAAATATTTTCTCTAAATTAAAAGAACCTTTATAATATTAAAATTTAGTATTTACACTGTATAATACTCAAAGAGGAAATAGTGTACATTACACCAAAGCAGTTTACTAAAAGCATTTCACCCAGTTAGTTGTTGCACTTTCTCCTAATGCTCTGACTCCACACCGTAGAAACAGGAGTGTTCAACTATTCTGGCTTGATCATAGTCACATACTTCTTAGAAGCCTTAATTTTGTAGTTTATAGCAGAATGCCTTCCTCCCACTAACAGAGCTGCAAGCAGAATGATATATTCCCCATTTAGCACTCTTTATCACTTCCAAATGAAAATAATTTTTCAAGTCACAAGTTTTCCAGTGCCAGATTATACGTAAACTTCAGCAATTTAAGGTTGCTTGTTCTCTGTTTAGACCTCCACAGCAACTCATACAACCAGAAATTATGGCAAGGAGTTTAAAACTGAGGAAAAACTACAGTATTCAAGATTTTTCCAGTTAGAGAAATCCAATCACATCCAGTTTTCAAAGAAAGGTTTCCCTCTGCAACACGAGAAGTTGTTACTAGTAAGAGAATTTCGTTATTACAGCAGCATGCCAAGATTAACGAGGAAGCGGCATGCAGTCACTATGGATACCATGCTGACCTTCATTATTTTTGAGAATAAATAACTAAAAAGCCAGTGGTCATTTGCAACAAAGGCCTCTTCAGGCTGTTCCAAAACTGAAAATTCCTATTTTACATTGGAAAGAAATAGGCTATTTCATGCAGAGGTAGGCACATGGTATTTGACTAAGTAGGCTACTGAGCATTAAGTTGCAATGAGCCATTTCTTTGGCTGCTTTCCTTTAACACTTCTTAAGGAAAAATGAAGGTTACTACAATGTCACCTGCCCAAAGAGAACAAACTCTCCACAATCTTGTTTTGTTTTACCATGTACATCATCACAAAATTGCCAATCTATATGACAATGAGATCTCTTGCTGCCTTATTGAATTCACTATCAACTACAAATACTTACATAACATCTTACAAAGTAATTATATTTGTATAAAAGGAGTTGAAATTTTCATTTCCAAATGCAGCATTAAAAAAGGTAGAGGCATTACAGGTGACACTACAACTACGTGCTTGAAAGACACCAATTTCTAGAAAAGTTCAATTAAAACTGAAGCCATACATTCATTAAGAAGCATCTTCAGGTATTTTCCCAACCACTTTCTTCTTTTCAAACAAAAATGTATCTTCCTTAATGGCACAGCCCTCTTGCTTTTGTAAAGATTAAAAGCTCTGGAAACAACCAGGATTTATTCTAATGTCACCACAAGCTGAAGAACATTGGCTGCTGGCTTCCATTAATGCCTTTGTTTTTTTTTGAGAACAGTAATAAAAGATACAATTCTTTGAAGTGTGAAGTCCTCTCCTAACTCCACACATAGAGAACACATGGAACACACAGATCTTTAATACTACATGAAGTCTTTCTGACTGAAAGAAATTTACCTCTTTGTTATTAAAAGCAATGTTAAGTACCTGCCTAGGAACTGTTCTTCAGCTGTCAATACTCCAGAATAACAACAACTAAAAAAATTCCTTATTTAACTACCAGAAAATTTTGGATGCTGGAAGTTGACTTCCATTGTGAAGTTCTTCCTACTGTATTTAGATTTGTGTGCAGTTCAAGAATCCCTTTAATAGTTAGGATTTAATCTTTAATTCTAAATTCTCTTCTGGTCAACATGCATGACTTGAAAAAAACCCTCATGGAAAACTAAGGATTTAAAAGACACACCGTTACAATACTGTTTGTGTTCCTTCACCAATTCCAAATCAAAGCCATGCAGATCATCAAGAGTTACTGCAATTTTCCCAAGCCTCCATCATTGATTTACCAGTTACACCTAACTTCTACTGCACTTTTCATGAGCACCTGAGCAAAAAGTCCAGTAAGACAAGAAGGAGGAGAAAGGAAGACAGGAAGAAGCTGAGGAGGCAAACACAACGAGCTTCCTTCTTCTCTCCCTCACATCATAAGACTTCCTCACTCTACAACCAGCATCACCACTGAAACTCACTGTATTTGGGACCTCAGCTGCCACATAAAAATAGTGAACTGTAAATGGAGCCCAAGGAGCCTGTCTGTGTGTGTATGCTCATGTGTATGAGTGTTTGGAGCCAGATCTTGCCAGTCAGTCCATCTGTCAGTCAAAGCAATTTAGCCTCAGATGCCTGATGCAAGCACAGAGTAATGAGAAATGACAGAGGCAGACAGATGCTCACTGTTGCTATGAGGTTTTTTTTTTTAAGTCATGCATATTGACCAGAAGAGAACTGAGAATTAAACATTAAAATCTAACTATTAAAGGGATCCTTGAACTGCACATAAATTGGAATACACTAGGAAGAACTTCACAGTCAAATCAAGAGCTTCCACTGTGAACGGCAGTGAACTTCTGGCACCCACACAGAGTTCACTGTAGCACTGCAAGTTAACAACACCCATCATGAGGAATTACAGTGAAGTAGGAAGTGTACACAAGTAGTTTTAACACTGCATTTCCCGTGTATTTTCAGAAAAAACACATTCAGGTTCTTTTGATCACTAATACTTACACAGTGCAACTAACAAATTCAGCACAAGAGGGAGAAAGACCTTTTAAACCAGGACACGAATTCTAACACAATGGAATAGATTGAATCTAACGTTACCAATTGTAAAGAAAAAGGGGAAAAAAGTGCCTTTTTATTTTAAAAATACATGAAAGCATGAAAGTAGAATGTTACTAGCACACCTCAGATGGAATTTCAGTGAAGGCTGGATGCATACACCATATGCAGTTAGTTCAGAAAAACAAACAACTGGAAGGCTGTGTGGTAAAGTAATTATTTTTATCTGACAAAAGGAGTTCTGAGGAAGACAAATTACTGAAAAAGGATAATGGTGTGAGCCAAAATAAAGTTCAGATCCTGATTCTAGATTGCCTCACATCTCAGTCAGAACAAAGTTCGAAAAAGTCATAGATTTAGTGTGCTCTGCCTAAGAATGATGGCAGCAGTTAGATACTCCCTTCTTCACCACCAGAGTCTCATATTCCTCTGGCTGAGCAACACAGCTCAGCCTAAAGAAACCATATGTTTATTTATGGAACAGCATCTTGGCTCTTCATTGGGTGGAGTACCATACCCAAGATGTTATTCAGGCAAATTAAGTCTTTATTTCAGGAAAGTTCTGCAGTAACTGGTAATCTCCACAATCACCACAGGAGATAGGAAGTGGCTAATTCAAGGTCATTTTGCTTTAAAAATGAGCTAAAAAAATATTAAAACTTATCTACTCCACTAAAAAGTTATCATAATGAATTACCCTCAAAGTTCCAACCAGTAGGTTAACCTGCAATCAAGAACAGAAAAAAGAAGAAAGAGTATTACCACCCCTACTTTTATTTATTTCTCTTCCTCAGTACACAGTCATCCAGAAGTTTATTTTACTATGGGACATACAGCAACATGCACTGTTATTTTCACTTTCTAGATTTTAAACTTTTCCAGCAGGACAGACTCATCCCAATGCACAAGAGAAACCTGAACAACAAGAACTACAAAATTAGAAACAGGAATACTGTGAATGCATTAGGCCAGATTTCACATAAAGATTCTATCCTTTCCCTCAAGTTTCCATTGAAGTATTCCTTCCTCAGTGTCAGCAAGAAATTTTGATTACTCAACCTCAGTATGTTTAACATTATAACTCATTACTGCTATCCATGGCATAGATCTGATTTCATAGTTTCAGCCATTTACCTCTTTTGGTCCCTCTTACAGGAAAGGAATTTTTGCCTCATTCCTGGTAAAGATCTACAGGGAAACTAGATTGCTCAATGTGGGACAGATTCTTGCATATGTTTAATAATAAACTATTAAAACAAATCACTAAGAATTTCCAGCTCCCTCTACATGATATATCTCCAGGTTATCCTGAAGAGTCTTCCAATTCCTAATATGGGTCAATAATCTGTCTTTTCTTCTTCCAAGGTAACCAATCTCGCTGATCTGAGATGACAAAACTGCCTGTAAAAACTGGGCTCTTTCATTTTAAAGGCATCTTTAAAACATAAGATTCAGAAGACCCTCCAATCTGAAAAAATACAAAAAAGTTCTTACCAGTGATCTGATTGCTCTAAGAGAGTAGAAGACAGAAGCTCAAGGACAAAAACAACCTTAAACTTGACAAGAAATAGAAATGAAGAATACACGTAATAGATGTTCACTGCAGTGTCCTCTAAAAATAATCTAAATACCAGGAATGGTAAAGACTGAATTATTTGTAATAAGTTCACAACTGAAGTCCTCCACACCTGCTGACTCAAACATGGCTGAGCACGGATGGAAAAACCTCCCTAAAAAGACAGAAACCAAAAAATCTGTATAAATATGTCATTTGTTAAGTAGGTTGTTGGTTGTTTGGGGGTTCTTTTGAGTGGATATCAATTGAGTCTGGTGTCGCAGACTCCAATCAATGACATATTTAGCACACTCCTTCACTTAATGACTTTTCACTCACATTTGCAATTATAATTCTCTGGTGATATCAGCTGCCAACAATAGTTCTCTGTAACACTGTGAGGGAACAAGTAGAGAACTGCAAGCAAAATCCCTTTGCTTACCTTGCTGAACAAGGGCACATTTGGACAGTTTGCTAACAGCAGGGTCCAACAACTAAGTCTGCAGCAATTACTAAATTGCTGCAGAAGCTAGTAAGGGCCAGGGCACCAAGAGATCCACAGGGAATGTTCCCATTTTAAGGATAATCTTCTGAATGTATTCCAATCCTTCCAAATGAGTATAGTTGCAAATATGACAAGTCCTGGCATCATCACACTGAATTTTGAAAGCAGCGTCTGGAGGCTGCTGCTGAAGCCTGTGGATTCTGCTGAAAGTACAGTGTCACAACCACCTATTTTCCCTGCTGTACAGAGGGTTCAACTGCTCCACTGCAATTAAATCCTGAAGGGTATCAGACTGAGAAGCAATCTATACACCAGTATCAATCCTAACCTTGCTCCCAGAGCATATACACTTTTTAAAATTACTTCTAAGAAAATAAGCTCAACCTAGCAAGCACACAAGTCACAAACATCAGATAAGTGCACAGCACTTGGGTTTACAGAACATCTTTGTTTCAATGCACAAGTTGTTTTTGTTTTTTTTTTAAAGAAAGTCAATTACTTGTTTTGCAATAATACCCAGGAGATCCATTCTTTTAAGCATACTCGTAATCCTGCTTCCACAGAGGGAACAGTGCACGCCAGAACAGCACAGTCATGGCATCCACTTCAGGATGAACAATCTCAAAAACAAAACCATACAGCATGAACTATTACAAAACTCCTTTCAACTACTTTCATACTGATTATCTCTATATAAAATGCAGATTTCACCAAGTCCTTCTCAGAAAATAACTTTCAGGATTTACTGATAGTAATTGGAACCAGACACAGTGCCCTGGCCAAGCAGCTCATTTTGAAAACATTAACTCCATATTATAGAATCAATCTTATATCAGATCTGACAAATTGACTTGGAAAATTACAGCTTTCAGAGCCTCTCAAACACCATCTCCCCCAGAATCAAGCCACCTCCTTCAATAATTTATAATAAACAAGAATTAAAATAGACCTTCCTAGTTTGCAAATTTGCCGGGAGTATAACTGATAAATTTGAGTTATGTTTCCCTACTTAGAACAACGTAATAGTTAAAACTTCATTACTGGACTAATACAATATGAAGAATATAACTTTTTGTAGAAGACAGAAGTAACTTTTAGTAGGATTTTTCTAAATAATTAAAATAATTTTTGATTTTCATACTGACTGTTAAAAATTTTGTTTACCAGCTACTAAATTAGTTGGGGTTTTTTTCTGTATTCTATAAAGAATTACCCCAAGATTCCTCAAATCATGAAAAGGAAAGGACCCATCAGGATCATGAAGTCCAACACCTGGCCCTGCAAAGGCCACCCATGAATCACATCATGTGTCTGTGAGTGCTGTCACCTACTAAAGCATCATGGCATTCACAGGAGATTCCCACATTCTTGTGCCTGAGAACTCAAAAGCATAGAGTCCTATTAGCTTCTGGAAGGAACATGGAAAAAGTCCGGATGAAATTAATTTTGATAATCTTAAGAAGTTAACAAATATTTATCAAAGGCAGAGAGTACCCAACTCCTGGGGGACTCTGATGAAAGCTGAATGGCCCAGAGAACATTCTTCAACTTCAGGACAAGTTTCCCACCACAGACTCACCTGGAAGCTGAGGTGCCCAGAGCTCCATGAACAGAAGGGAAGCTGGCCTGGAGAACTGGCCAGATCTCTGGATCACACAGCTGCAACCAGCAGCTGAACACCCAGCTGCACCTCGGCCAGGTAGGACTCCAGGGGCCATCCCAGAGCTCCAAACACTCACCAGCACCCAGGAAGCTGGGGCAGATCACACCATCAGCAAACTGGTATGGGATCAGAAAGTGGAGGGGAGCAGGGAAGAGAGGGCTCACACAAGGAATGGCAGCACTTCCACTAACATAAACATACACAGAGAAGCCCGAGGATGGGGCCAAAACAAACGTCATCAGGCCCAGGGCAGGAAAGCAAAGCTGTGCCCCAGGGCAGAAGAGCCCCATATCCCCCAGCACAGGCTGGGGAGGGCTGGCACAGCACCAGCCCTGCAGGAAAGGGCCCAGCACAGGGGCAAATGCCAGAGGGAACAGGAGCCAGCAGGAAGGGGGTGATCCCTGCCTGGCCAGACACTGGCAAGGCCACTTTGCACACATCTGGTGCCCAGGTGGGAACCCCACTTCAGCAGGAGCCCGAGGAAACAAGGAGGGTCCAGCCATGGGTACCCAGGTGGTCAAGAGCCTCAGGGGCATTATCCACAGGGAGAGGCAGAGGGGGCTGTTTTCTCTGGCACACAAAAGGCTAGGACCATCTGAGAGCTGTCTACAGCTACACCAAGATGGGAGCTGTAAAGACAGCACGGACAAATGCTCTCAGCCCTGGCAGACAGGATAAAGAAGAGCAGTGGCCACAAAAGGTACCACAGAATATTCAGGTTGGACACAATGATGATCTTTTTCACTCAGAGGGTGGTGAAGAGCAGGCACACATGGAGGACATGGCTTTGCTGTTCTTGGAGGTTTTCATGGCTTCAGGGGTCAAAGCCATGATTTATCTCACCCAGTGCTACTTCTAGCCCTGCTTTGAATGAGTGGTTGGACCAGAGACCCCCAGAAGCCTCTTCTGACCATTACACCTGCAACTCCATAATCTCATTAATTCCTGGGATATACTTCCAGCAACTATAGCCCTGTTTATATAATTGTCCTCAGACATAATGAAGTCAATATTGGATATAGAACTATCCATAGATTACATCAGTACAGTCTTTTCTATAAATAACCAGGTGTTATCAATAGATTCCACTGCCAGCAGGTCGAACAGTTCTGAAATCACAAATATTTGATGTTAATCCTATTTTTATGAGCTGATGCCAAATATTTAAAAAAATAAATTACAGAGAAAATAAAAGTTGCATACCTAAGCCTACTGTATCTAAATATGCTGCCAAACACTATCCCATGGTCACCTCTGTAGATGACTCAATGTTCTTCCAGAAAAAGAACCCTTCAAGATTATAATTTTATGTCAGTGTATTAAAGAACAAGCAATATGGTATTTTTACTTAGGTTGCATGCAGGAACTCCCTCAAATTTGAAAAAGGCAGCAGAATGTTTCCTACAATACACTATTTTGAACATGAAAACTCTGAAGCAGTACACAGGGATGACTTACATTTAAGGACTGACTACTGATTTGCAGTCTCTGTTTTTTTCCCAGCAAATTTCATTTTTGTTTCCTCCCTTTAATCAAAATTAAACCATTTACAGTAAACAAACAGTTTAGAAGTAACTTAGGAGCAGAAGGACTGGTTTCTACAACTCATTCCCACAACAGTGCAGTTTAAGTAACAATTCAATGCAACCAAAATAGCTTGGTGAAGGGGAAACCTAGATCATTACCTGACATTAAAATCCTGGGGTTTTGGTACTTCTGGTGCAGCAGACTTGAAATTACCACGATGTCACCAAGTTTCAAACTAACAATGAGAGCTCCTCAATTTTATCAAGATCAGTAGCTAAAATGAACTCTCTTCCTCGCGTTGACAGATGCTTTTCACACCTTTTGGTTAACTAAAGCAGTCCTCTAAAAAACACAAACCCCAACCCTCTGCCCACATTAGTGGGTAATGTACTGACACAAGATCTGCTAAACCAGTTTGTGCTGAAGACAGTATTTAAACTACATGTACCCCAGGGTATCTCACTTCAGAACAGGCTCTAATCCTGCCTAAGGTCTAAATATCCATAAACCAAACCCATCAGTGAAGTCTAGAAGCACATGCTTCAATTCTGATTCTTCCAAAACATGACTTACATGTTCAGCAGAATCAGCAGCAAAGAATGCCAGTACCCAGCCTACAGTGACAGGCATTCTGGGGAAAACAACACACAGTTGTTCTCAAGTTAATCTTGAAGCTATTTTTATTAGCTCTGCAAAATACAGAGTAATACAAGAACATAACAACTACATGCAGCTGAATTCTATGTCGTACTTCAAACAGAAAACAACTGTGCAACAAGAACATCATTTAATGCAACTTAGTATTGCCTTATAATTATCTTAATGAGGGAGGCTGTTACACAATGATTGTTCCAAAACCATGAAAAGAATACTCACACCACAGAGACAGACTACTGGTACACTTTCAGGAGGGCTTAAATTGAACATGGCAAGAGCACTGTGACAGAAGGGTAGTCATGTTCTCTGTCTTCCAGCTGAGGGATTCCTACTTCCTCTACCACTCCAGGAATTTTTGGATTTCATGATGCAAGTTACTTGGACAATCACTATATTAGCTGCAAAATAATCCTGGAAGAAAAAATAGAGAAAGAAAGATGAGTTTTCTGCAAGAGCAGGTAGATGATCTCCATCACTGAAGAGCAGTTCAATCCTCAGCACTGGCAGGAAGGTACTGCATAGGCCAGGACTGCCTGTTTTGGTGGCAATACAGTGATAAACCAAGATAGGTGAATTGTTTAACCACAACAGAACCTTCCCTTCCCACGGCTCCCTAAAAAGAAGAAATACTTTAAGACATTTGTATCAACATTTTGAGTGGGGAACAGTAATGTGAGCAAGATGTAGATCTCAGAGGAAGAGTTAACAACAAAAAATGATTTTGGCAAAACCACACTTCCTTAAAGATTATATTAACTTTGCAACCATTTAGATGCAGCTTCAATACTTCCCTGTCTTCCAAGAGGAACCTCACAGTTGGGGGAAAAAAAAAAAAATCACCAGAGGAACATCAAGTTGCTTTTCACTCTCTGCATCGAAGTTCACCCCCACTGCAAGTCTGAACACTGTCCTTCAGCCTCTTTTGTTAACACTGCACATTAACATGGAGCTCTTCCCACAGGCTTCTGTGCCAAACATAGTCAGCAGACTCCACCTCCATGGAAATCAGCTGAGCAATTCCACAGCAATCATTTCTCCTAAATGCTGGAAGGAGTCCCAAGTCTGTTTTCTGTTCCCAATGCTCCACTTGCCAGTACTTGGTACAGTGCAGGTTAGTCCTGAAAGCACCCGGCCCTCGGGGAGACCAAAGCAAACCAAAAGAACACAAAAATAAACAAAAACCTTTGAGTAGTCAGAAGCATCTTAAAGCACCTCAGGCAAAAATTCCCCTGAAGACTTTTCTGGTATAACACATTTCTGAATATTAATATTCCGGAAAAATATCTGTGAAAACCTCTACCAAAGGAGGTAGGAGATGTGGTTCTATCCTTCTTCACTGACTGGAAATGACACACATGCTGCTGACACATGAGCATCAGTTACTTCATTAGGTCAAGGGTACAGTTCTGCAGAATTAGCATGAGTGATGCAAGCCAAGCCCAAGAGTAGAGCTCCCACACAAAACTGTCATTAAATCTGGAGTTTCTGCACTGAAGATTTTATTTTATATATAAAAGCCTGAAATAAAAGCTTATTAAAGCTAGACATCAACCAGAACAAATCAGCCAAAAAAAATTAAAGCTGCCCACCTCATTTCACCCTATTTCCTTATGAAAAAATGTTTACAAAAATAGAAAAATAAGCAAACATATGGCTCTTCACAGGAATCCCACCATATTAAGTTCATGAACCAGATGATGTTCCCTGGAAGAGGACTAAGTACAAGGATGCTACAGTCCTCAAGACTTACTTCACCTGTTGAAAGAGCTAAAAAGTTCACTCAATTTTCCACAACAGTTACCATTTCCTTCAGTTGCTTTTTTAAAAGCCAAACCAAGACAAGTAACTGAAGAGAACTCCCAAGGTGTTTGGACACTGACTAAACTCTGTAATTAGTTATCTTCCACAGCCTCCTCTGAGGTGTTTATCTTCAGGTGCAGGACAAGTTACTGAAAGCAATTTTCAGAGACACCTACTGTTCCTACTCTTTATCTGAGTGACCAACTGCAAATTTTCAGTCAGGAGGTTCAAGGCCAGGCTGGATGGGGTTTTGAGCAAGCTGGTGTAGTGGAAAGTGTCCCTCCAATGGCAGGGGGTTAAAATGAGATGGTCCATTCCAACACAAACCATTCTGTGATTCTCTAACTTTAGCATCTCAAGCAGAGTTCAATGGAGACCATATTACCTCAACAGAAATGCCGTAAAAACATCAAAAAAATTCCTCTGAGCAATTAATTCCATTAAAAAAAAATATCAATTTCACGTGCAGTTTGTAATCTTTTTTCAACATGAAGCATTCAAATATAACCGGTGCTAGAGTAAAAAGCATCAGCAGTAGCATTTCTAGAACAAGTAGGTTTTGTGAAAATTGCTAAAAGTTAACCTTTAATGGGACCTACAAGCAGCAGACTTTAGGAAATACTGCAAACACAGGCTTCTAGTCATTTGTATACAATAAACTCAAGCACCAAAACTCACCACTCTTGCACAAAGCCAGTCAGCTGCCTTAGGCTCCACTTAAATCCAAGAAACAGAGTATCAAAGTTGGTAAAATCTGTCAAGCTCTGTATGCAAGTAACATCTAATATTTAATCTTGCAAATTTAGCTAAATATATCAATTTAGCTAAAATATTACTTAAAAGTACAACACCTCAAATTAATTACATTTTACAACTTAAACCAGTAGCTTGAAAGAAAGGAAACACCACAGAGTTACCAATAGCCTGTACACAACAGTGCTTCAGTCTCCAATGATCTGCAAGTCCCATCTGTGCAAAGAATAACCAGAGAGCTAAAATAACTTGATTCTACAGAGGGGGAATAAATGACTGAAGCAAACAGCCACATAGTTCAAGTTACCAGAAGATTATAAACTGTCTAAACTATTAAGAAATAGATTTACAGTGTACTAGTAAACTGACAGAAAACTAGTAGTCACCTTCTCATTTAAAGCAGGCAACTTAAAAAAGCATTACCCCTTCTTCTGTACGCCCCCGCCCGAAACACACA
>VZTT01026312.1:57787-92719 GCA_013400855.1 Buphagus erythrorhynchus | reverse complement strand
CATGGTAACTCAGCCCTATTCCATACAGCAGAGAATCCAAGACCCACAGCCAGTTTGTGAAGGCCAAACACCATCACACATCAGTGTCTGTATTAACATTTAGTTCAGATCACATGAGCCTTTTGAAGGGAATTGCAGCCACCACTTTTACTAATATAGATACAGCTTTGCTTGGCTCAGTCCTTCGGCTCTGGTTTGGTTTTGCATTTCCTTGCTCTTGTTTTCTTTCCCAACCCTTAGGTTCCCACAATCAGATGTAGTGGAAAGAAATTAAATACTACTCCCTTATCATGAAGGGGAAGTGTTTTCTACAGTACCACTCACTAGGCAACAGGTGAACCTTAAAATGGTGAATAGTAAACGATCCAATTAACTACAGGTGATGCCTTAGGATTTAGCTTTTATATTTTTCAGATCCTGTAATGCTATAGTGTNTCAGCTTCTTTCCTCAGTGGGAGTATGGGAGAACCAGTGATCCATGACTGCCTGGAGATCATTGAAGCCACCTACGCCAGCCGCCTGGATCTGAAGGACACCTTATTGTCTCAGGCACAGAGAGATGTAAACAACAGTGAATTGAGGGAGAGCAAACTTGGAGTAAATTACCTCATTACCTGAAACTGTAATTAGGGGACTAACCCCTGATATGTTATTGGACCACAGTTATTATACAGTTTATACAGTTATTGTTATAACCATGGTCATCCCTCTTGGGTGTAGCCCCCCAGAGGCTTTTGACTGCCCAAGGTGTATTATTGAAGGCCTTCATTAAATACCCACTTAATTTTGTCTAGCCTCTGTTTCATGTAGCAAATCTAAGACATCAAAGGTTAGTCAGAATAACATCAGTGCAAAGCTAAATTATGAAAAGGTAGTCTATGCACAGAGGACTAAAGCACAGCAGGATAATGAAAATTAACCAACACAGTTATGTGGAAAGCAGAGCTTGACAAACTTACTAAAATACATACTGCAAACCTAACTGATAAGGTAACAGGCTGACACTAACCATGGTCTGTAACAAATGTGACTGCATGATATTTTCCTTAAAGCATGGCATTTCCATAGTGACATTTGTCACTATGAAAAATTAATGAGGTTCACCACAAAGGCTGAAAACCAGTGAAGAGAGATCACCAAAAAAATGTTAATGTGAAATTATTTATGAGGGATATTTTTGGTAGTCTCAAAGACTTTGGGCCAGTGCTGCTGTTTTTATCAATGGCTGGAATAAAATGGATAGATATAATATCACTGGTAGCAATATATGTAATATCAATGTAACAGAAGTCATTGACTTCATTGCCATATCAGTTACACAAGTCAGATAATCCACTTGAATGCTAATATTATCAAATACAAGTTAATGCCTAAGATGCAGATCACTTTAGAGATGACAACCTCATCCACAGCCTAAAAAACCCACAAGTAATTACATTATTTGGAGGTAATGATTAGTAAAAACCAGAAAATAAATTCCTGGAGCAAAACTTATTTTATATGAGCAACAAAAATCCTGAGGAGATGCAGTGATGAGAGTGAATCAATGCAAAGCACTGAAACTATACCTTGTACAGTGCTGCTTTAACAGATATTTAATTAATAAATAAAAGAAGAAGCTTCCAATAAGTTATCCACTGTGGGAAAGGTGACTCCTGCCCATAAGCCTGGAAGGGCTCTAATCAATGTGCTGTTTCAGCTGGTGGTGAGGAAGAGAATTCATCAGAGATCAGCAGATATTTGCACAAGGAAAAAGCTTCTAATAAGCTATGGATCTTTGATGCAGAAACAAAAGACTTAATAACAATGCATTCTCCAAAAGCCAAAGCCAGGAAAACTCTGACTAAAAGAGAAGAATAACAGCAGCAGTGATTAATTATTGGCACCATATACTCAAGATTCTTCAGCACCAGAAATATTTCTTTCAGAAACAGACTTTTTTTTCCAAATAGAGCTGCTATAGATCAAGCAGGAATTACAAGCTCCATAACAATTTATTAATCAAAAACGACTGTTCCAAGTAACACAGGTCAAGCCACTTGAACAGAAGGGTCCCACTGGTGTTTGAAAATCCAAACATCTATGACAGCACCCTAGTCAAGAGCTGAATTCTCACTCTTTAAACATACCTTTGTGCTATAAGTATTAGCAATGCAGCACCTCTGATACATTTTTCTAGCCTGATAATTGAAATTTCAGTTAAAATATGGTTTATTTATGCTCATTGATGCACTCAAAATAATTTGCAAAGAGTAAATGCATCAGGCTGAGTGAACAGAATAATGGCTCTGCATCTGTAGTGTTTTTGTACAGGTTCCTGCTATTCTTTTCACTCATTTGAATCAATCTGAATAATTTCTGCTTACCTGAAAGGAATATTTTTTCAAGCATTATACCCTGTTCTGTGGGAACATCTTCTCTTTATTTTGTTTCATGGGAATAGAGTGTTATGATCACAAATTAGCACTGCGATCAAACAATAGCCTTCAAAGCTACTGCAGTTGTTACATTCAAAACAAAAATCCTTTGTGGAGCGCAAGGTTTTCAAACAAGCCTTTGTGACTGCCCTGGCATTTGTTTGCAGCCTAATAGAAGTAATTTCTGACCATTAACAGTTCATGCAGTAGACTTATGGCAGTGGATGAAAAAATGACTTCTTACAGGGGGACTCACTAGTCAAGCACATGTCACCAGTGCTCCTCGAGATGCTTCTGCTGTGCCAAAGTGAAACATTCCTGAAGGCCAAGCTGTTGGAAGGCAGCATCTCTTCTGTGCAATTCCTGAACTGCATTAATGTGCATAAGCCTTGTGTAATAAATAAATTACTGTTCCTTCCAGCACTTAAAGCACCTAAGTGCAGAATTCCCAACTTACCCCCTCCTAAGCTGTGCTTCTGTTTTGAATTGTTTATCCTGTTTTGAATTGTTTATCCTACCAGCAAACAAGGTGACCTGTTGGACTTCCTGCCCACGTGGTATCAGACTGCCATTATTTTCTCTTTAACTTTCATTTAGTCAAGCAAAACACAAGTCAAATACTCTTCTTGTCCATATGCAACAGAAAGTAATTCAATTGTCTCATCATATGCATTATATCCTATTCCCTTTACCCTCTCAAGCTATCACCTACATGATGTTTATCCAGTTATTTTAGGAACATCAGAAGCATTTCAGGTAAGTGAGGTTGTGGGCTGAGCTCCAATGTGACAGCAGCTGGTTTGTTGTTTCATGTAAATTCACAGGTGATTTTTCCAATCAGACAGAATGAAGGGCAATGCCCAGTTTATTATGACTGTGCTCACAGTGGAAAGGCATTGTCAATAACCTTGCCAACCCCCTGTGGTTTGTTCATGGGCAGTTAGCAAATGGCTAAGCATGACCAAACCTCGAGGACTGAGACATGCTGAGCACTTACTAGACATTTTGGAATTAAAATAATGTAATTTTTTTAAAATCTCCAAAAGCATAGCACTAAGAATTTTATACAAATAAAGAAATGGAGAGAAAAAGAGAATAAAAATTAGTCTATGTCAAGAAAGATGGTACCTCACAAACTAATCACTTCTCTTCAGTCAATCCAACTTCTGCAGAATGGAAATTCAGCAGAAAAAAAAATTATTTTTCTACCTTACCACATAGAATTTGGGGATTTTAGAAAAAAACCCTTTACAATCAAGAAATACAGGGCATCTAAAAATCATGTTTAAAATCCAGCCCTAGTTTCCTAAGAAGGCCTGTTTTGCAGAGCTATTGTAAACAAAACCATTGAACTCATGAAAGAGAAGTGACTTCAGGAGTGCTCCAGTTGCACCTACTGAGCTGTGTTTAGACCTCCTGGCTGACTCCAGGATTCCTGGCTGTGTGCTGCCCTCCTCCCAGACAGCTGATCCCTGTCCTCTGACCTGTCCCTGCCCTGTTATTCCATGGGGTCTGTGCACAACGACCCCCCTGCCCTGCCACTCCTCTCCAACTGTTTACAAGAGGGCAAAACCCCCTCAATTCTCTTCCCCAGGCCTTGAGGAGACAGGGATAAGCAACAGCTTCTTCATGTTTTTCATTACATCCCTCATTCGACAAGGAAGTAATTCCATAGTTTTAAAATCAAATAACGTTTTTTCATATATCTTTCACTTCCTCTCCCACTATCTCCCATACAGGCTCTCAAGTTTATTATTATAAATCTGTCACTAAACAAAAAAACTCACAGTATGTGAAGGTAAGATTCCTGAGCTCACCCCACACAATAAGGCAAACATCTCAAGAAAAACTGAATAGAATTTTACTTTCGTCAGGTTAATGCAACATGGTAAATAAATTCCTTTATGTCAGCTACCAGCAAGGGTTGTGATTTTAGCTTATGGTCAGATCTCAGAAGACAAAAACAAGCAACAACAGCAAATTGAAATATTCTTCAGGTGAATAACCTAGTAAATAACTTTATTCCAAGCATGAGACTGTCCCTTCAATTCTAGATTTTTGAAAACTTTGTTTATTCCACTTTGAATGTTTGGTCTTAGCCAAGTTATTCCTGATTTAATCTGATGAAAACATAAACTGAGCTCAGGAATTGAAATGGATGAGAAATTCTCTCTGTGTTCCACTCAGTGAATTTTATAGATATTGCAGTTCAAAAACATTTCATGTAAGAAAACCCGACCAAACCCTTGCTGTTGCTGCATGTAGCAAAGGGTTTTAGGAGCTGTGTGCTCTGTACATGCAAGGTGTGAATGCCATATGGCATACAGCTGTCCACCACACAAGTAACCTACAAATAATGCTCCAGACATTTTGCTAAATGCAAACCAAGTTTTTCACGTTTTCTTTATCTGTAAAGTCCAAGTCAGTTCATATAACACAGATTTTCTTAATTTAAAAAAAGCTGCATCATTGGAACCCTCTTGGTGAGCAGGCTAATGAGAAGTGTACTTCAGGAGTAATCTTGGCTTTTAAAAGTCAAGAAGAATGCAGTGAAGCTGCTGTCCTTCTAGATAAGCAATAATACAATCTTGTGTGCTTTATGTTTAAGTTTAGCACAATATTAAAAGCATTTGGTTTCCCAGCAAATTTTTGAGGTATATTAGCTGAATAAAGTGGTCCATCTGATTTTTCAGACATACAATAGCAAAGAAAAATATGTATTTGAAGCCTTGCCATCTCTCATGGTTTAACCCCAGCCAGCAGCCAAGCTCCAGGCAGCCCCTGGTTCACTTCCCCATCAGTGGGCTCGGGGAGAGAATGGGAAGAATAAAAGGTAGAAAACTCATAGGTTGAGATAAGGACAGTTTAGTAGGGAAAGCAGAAGCTCTGCACACAAGCAAAGCAAAACAAGGAATGAATTCCCTGCTGCCCAAGGGCAGGCAGGAGTTCAGCCTTCTCCAGGAGAGCAGGATCCCATCACAGGTCATGGTCACTTGGGAAGACAAACACCATCACCCCAAATGTCCCCCCTTCCTCCTTCACCCCCCTTTATACACTGAGCATGACATCCCATGGGCTGGAATCTCCCTTTGGTCACTTGGGGTCACTGTCCTGGCTGTGTCCCCTGCCCCCCTCCCAGGCAGCCCCAGCTCCCTCACCAGCGTGGCTTTACAAAAAGCAGAGAAGGCCTTGGCTCTGTGCAAGCCCTGCTCAGAACAACAAAAACATCTCTGTGTGATCAACCCTGTGTTCAGCACAAATCCAAACACAGCCCTGTGCCAGCCACTGCAAAGAAAATTAACTCCACCCCAGCTGAAACCCCTCCCCAAAATTCTCCTAATCAGCTCATACTTTTGAAAATCTGATGGAAACACATGAGCACCACTTACAGAATGTACACATCCATAGCAAGTTAAGGAAATGATTATAAGTTCAAGGAATTCCAGTCACAAAAATACTGGTGTTTGTATTGCTAGTTTTAAAGCACAATGTCTGCTATTTCACATTCAAAAGTCAACATTATCATTAAAAAACAAAAAAACAACACAAACCCCAAAAAAATATAAAACAACAAAGGGTTGATCAGTCTCTTTCTGAAGAAACAGAAACAGTATAACCACCATAAAGAATTGAATGTATCTTCCTTAGCAAAACCTGCTTTTGTCTGAGGACTTTCAAGGTCCAATCCAAATTCTCAAAGTCTGAAATTCTTTGATTTGCACATAAATTGGATAAGGGTCTCGATTGTTTCTTTAATAAAACTCAAATGACCAAAGTTATTAGTTGTAATGGCAACCTAAAGTTACACTTATACCAGGTTATACCAGTACAGAGCTGCATTTCACTTTTCATTTTTCCTTAAATGTCACTCAACAGCATTCAGATTCCAAACTGACCTTTGTCTTTACACTAATAGCTTTTCTTATCAGCAGCAAAATCACTACATCTTCCACACAGCTGATCTGTCACTGGAATAATCCTCTGTTTGGAATAATCCTTTACCCTAACATTTGGTGCTGATATTAATAAATTAAGAACTAACAGCCAAATAATTACCCTTTCACCTAGGAAAACACTGGTGGCCACCACAGAACGCTCCCTCAGTGACACAGTGTTGTACTCTGTGTAATTGATGCAAATGCATGAGGGGATACTGGTGTGTTCCCTGCACTGGCTGTCACTTCCACACACTCACTATTTGTCTCCATAGGATGGCAGAGGCAGGACTTTTTACTTTTACTGCCAGGATTTGTTTGTTTATTATAAACAACTCTACTTCTAAAGACAAACCATTTATTTATTCTGACAAGAAAGATAAACCTTTTATTCTTTTTTTTTTTTTTCCCAAAAGGCTACACATGTGGGTGCTGCATAACATTATCTTACATTTCATTTCCAGATGAATTTGAACCTTGCCACAAAAGCCAAAAAAAATTTATTCCCAGGTTGTATATATAAGGTGTACGACTGAAAATTGGCAAATCTTCCTTGTCTGTTAGTAGCAAATGCATCGTAAATTATGGTGCATAGAAAAATTCAGCATTTCACCTTGCATAAGCATATAATTCATAGAATACTGCAGATGAAGGAGCAGAGATCTCTTTTCTCCACTACCAATAAATTAACCTCCAACTTTGTTTTCTACATCTGCCAGCACAGTGGTGAACTGAGGTGTTGCAGGCGCCATTGTGATGGACTAAGGAAATGCTAAGGTCTGGTGCTTTACCTCATCAATCTGGAACCCGAATGCAGCTTTCCCTGAAGGTTGCCTCCAAACACATTCCTGAGGAGCACTGACTGGTGACCAGAGCGTCTGGCTGGAAAAAAACAAGTTCTGCAGCACAGAAACAGTGTTAACAGCTCTTCACCAAGACGTGTTACATCTTTAGGGATGTCTTTTCAGCAGTGCTGAGTTAGGGGCTGACCTCTCCTTGCAGCAGATAAAACAGGCTGAAAGCAACACTTGGGATTTCTTTTCTTTTTAAATTAACAACGTCATATATTCACATGGTACAGTTTCACATTTTCCCCCCACATTGTTCAGGATCTTATCAAAGTTACAGACTAGACACGGGGTAGTGACCACTTTCTTAACATGTGCCATAGAAAGGATATTCCTTCCACAGCATTTAAAGCACCATATGGAGCTAGCTAGCAGACATGGATTTTGTTCTCAGCCTGTTCAGTGACCCCAGGGAATGCCTTCCTGCTTCACTTTCTTTATCCACATCCTAGAAATGAAAACACTTGTCTTGTTTTTATTTTTTTTTCTTTTTTTTGTAAAACTGTAAGATTTCTAGTAAGAAAAGAAAAGAAAGATGTTAAAGAGGACAGTATAAATGTCACTATAAGGAATTCTTTTACCAACAAGAAGATTTAGCTGAGTTCTATCTACAACAGCGGCTAATAATAACAAACATTATTTACAAAGGATAAATTAAACTGTATAAACTGTCACTGAATTATCTAATTGGCATTTTCTCTCTCCCAAATGCACTCCAGATTAAGTATGTATTCACAACGTCTCTAAAGTCTTTAAACTATTTATAACTATTCTAAACACTGAAATAATGTATTTACATCAGGATTAATCATCACTATAATTTAATTAGCATTTGACAAGAATTGATTTGGCAGAACTTTTTCCCTTAAAAATAGGAAATGGCCATAAACCAGGGGAATGGCCATAAACTAAATACACTGTTTTTTCTCTCCATCTGCTTCTGGTAAGATGCATTCTTCAACTGCTAATTCAGTCAAGATCTCAGCTTCATTTATCCAGTTAATTAGAGTCAGATGCTGACAACATCAAGATGATAAATCAAATCTGGGTATGCAGGCAAAAAGAAAGCTGCTGCTAACACCAATGTACATGTTTTGATTTCTTACAGACCTACATATGAAAAGAGGATAAACCAGTAGCACACTAGGAGCAGAATTACAATTATATCCCATAAAAGATGCTCTAAAAGTTGGGTACTAAGGCAGTAACCAGGTAAAAACTTGGACTCAACAGCCAGATCTAGAACCTCACACTACTGCCAAGCTGCAGAAGAAACTGAAGTGGTGTGTCCCACTTTTAGGGCACTGGCTCCAGTTACTGTGCTTGATAAAAGAAGTTGCTTGTCTTCTCCTTCACTTATGTTTCAAAAAACAGTGGTGCTGACCCCTGTATTTTGTGGAGAACCTGACCATCCAACTACTCACCAGGAGCTCCCAGATCACACCAGATAGATCCTCCCTCTGGGATGCACTCACCTCAAAATGCCCCAGACTACTGCAGAGAGGGCAGCTTGTGGCACACAGAAATATGCAATTCCAGCATCTGCAGAGTTTAAAACATCAAAAGGGGTATGCAGCCTGGACTAAAACTGGACTAAAGTAGCACATGTGCTGGGATTTAGTTTTGTTCCTGAGAACCCACAGGCATTTACACCTTTTCAGAGAGCAGAGAAGATATGTAAATTATCTCATGTAATCTCTTTTTTTGTGGTTTCTTTTTTGTTTTGGTTTGGGTTGTTGTTGTTTTTTGTTTACTCTGAGGGATCATATCTGTGTCACTGACAAAGAAAGCCAATCATAATTAATGCTGACTTAGAAATTACCGAGGGAGAATGTGCCACTAGAATAGCTCCTTCTACATTCTATATTCATGCTCAGATGAACCAAGAACTCTGGGTGGATTGAGAATATGCCACAATACAAAGAAAACCTCAAAATTAAAAGACAAAATGTTGCAGCATATGATTTTCTCCCCACAAAACAAAGCAAACAAACCAGCCCTCAGCTCTAGAGCAGTGAACAAGTTGTCTCAGAGCATAAAGAGTAAAAGGACCCTTGGGGCTTCTATTGAAACTATGTAACAATGTTGAGTATCAGTTCTACAGTGATCTATATGCACAAAGCATACACATTGTTAAAGGATATATAGACTGCAGGGTCACTAAGTTCAGCCCCAAACTACCAAAGTGTTTTCCCATGTCTTTGGTAATATTCCATAAGTAAGCCCATATTTCTTTTCCCTCTGCTTTAGAAAGAGTTCTACTCAAATTAACTGACTAACTACAACTCACAGACATTCAAAAGCGCTTTTTCAAAATTCTCTTTCAGGTAGCAAAGGATTCATTTCAATCCCTAAACTTGACAAGAGCTCCTCTGCCCATGAAAACCTGCACTATACAATGGCATTCCTCAGCTCCCATTCCCAATGTATCCTTTCTCAAGGTCTTGCAACGTTGCTACATTTCAAGTCACGGAGTATGGGCTTGGCATTATTATCTGGCCACAGTGCAGTGATTTTCACTTTACAGACTAACAGCCCTCCATCAGAAGCACAGGAGCTGAGTGGTGGTTCTCAGAATCAACATTTTTGTCTTTAGACCATCCAATGCAGAAGTTTTAGTTACCCAACTACAGAGTGATTCTAAGCACTATAACTCACAGGATCAGGAAGTTCATTTTAAGATTCATTTAAGATCATCTTAACTATATGTGGGTAACTTATAGAGATAATGTTGGATACCCGAAGAAAAATAATTTTATCCAAAGCTAACATACCTTGAAACAGGTGAAGAGGCAAAAAGCTGACTTACACAGGAAATTGCAGTTTCTTTTCTAAATGCCCCAATCCCACACTGATACCATGTGGCACTCCTCTCCCACCTTTCTCTGGATTCCTGTTGATAGCACTTCACTGCCTTTACTTAAATAAACTTTAGCAGTCTCAGACAGAAACATCATGGCAATAACAACGAAAAATACACCATTCTTCTGGCAGGTGCCACAGATGTGTTGTTCAGGTGCAGGACTTGAACAGCTCAAGCAAGAGGATCAAAACAGCAGCCAAGGTGAGGAATATGAGAGCAGGACAGGCAGGCATTGTTATCCTGGGGTGTGCCCATACCGGATCCAGGCAGGAAGACAATCTCAAATCAATCTGCCCAAAGGAAAAACTTATATTATTGGCCATCCTATGCCTTCACAAAAAATACTAAGCTTTGGAAAGAGTGGAAGTAAACATATTTTTGGGAACCACTCTTCCTCTCCTGGAAAACTTGTCTCTGAAAATTGCAGAAGGTGGGTGCCCTCCCACACTGTGAGTTAATGGGGTGTTCTGAACTCTCAGGTGAGACACAGCTTATGGACAGGTCACACATAAATAATTGCAATTCTATCCTGAAGCCTGTCATCAACCCAGTTTTCAAGGCACTATGCCACAAACCAATAATATAAACTGGTGCTATAAACGGACAGCCCAGACTGGTCCTTGGCACATTTCTCAATTTCACTTGATGCTTTATGCACAGATCTCAACCCATGTTAAGCTTACACAGAACTCAGATGGAACTCCTGTTTCCAAAACATTCATGTTTCCAGGCTTTGGGAGGAAACTAACACCTTAAACCTTTTTCTTTAAGTTACAAAATCAAAAATGACAAATTATTTACCTCAGCATTCCCTTAACCTTAAATCACAGTGAATGTTTTCACTAATAACCTCAAGTTTGTTGGAGTTTTTGGTCATTTTTGTTACAGCATGTGTGATCTGTAAGTATCATCTCTAAGGATTTGGTCTGCACAGTATTCTACTAAACACAGTGAATTTCTCAGAAATGGGCTCTCACTTTAATAAGATACAGCAAAACTGTCCCACAATTAAAGTAAATAAATGTGAAGCAAACTTTACCTGACTACACAAGTTACAGTCACCAAGATAAAGGAAAAAGGGTAACCCCATTAAAAACTCTTCTTGCTGCAGCTGTTTCTATTGTTTTGAGTATAATTAGTAAAGTGAATTATCAGTTTGATGCCTCCTGGATTTCTATTCTTATTCTTGCATAAGGATTTTTACATATTGATACATCAGTTGTTCTCCAAAAGTGGGAAAGTGTTTTTATAAACACTACTCAAATATACACAATGTCAACAGGAATATTGACCCTCTCAAGCATATATGAATATTTTACTTTTTACAAAAGCATCCAAAATTTCTACTTGCTTGCTTCAAAAGTCTCACTCTTCCTCAAACTAAAATCTTATTTTCCATAATATCTGACAATTCACTCAGACTTCACAATTTATACAAACTGTATCTCAGTTTTACCACAGTATCAGCATAAGCTATGAAACAGCATTCATTCCAAGCCAGAGAATGATCTCATTTCATACGCACGTTCTCTATCTGAGTCCAAGCCCCTACAAGGCGAGCACACAATGCAATTTCCTGTGAAAGAAAACCACTGAAATTAGTCAGGGTGACAAGAAACTCAGATTAGACTCTGCAAAAGGTTCACAAAGGCTCAGCCAAACTGGCTGCTTCTGACTTCTAATGACACCTAAAACTGTGTTTGAGCCACTCCAGTTGAAGCAAACCCCTGTTTCTGCTCCAGACTGATTCCCTGCCACAGTACCATGAGCCAGGAGGCAACAACTGACCTGCAATAACAAGTCCCCACTGAGGTGTTACACATAAAGAATTCATGTAGATAATTAGCAAAGTCCCCCAAAAAAAGTCTGCTGTAATCATAATTCTCCCAAAAAATCACAAGTTAAAAACTTCATGATCACTAAACACAACAATACTGCTTCAAAAATGCTGATACGAATGATTCATCAAATGAAATGCAAACGCAAATGACAAAATGATCCCTGCAAACCAAAATATATTCTCCACATCAAAGAAGAGGTCAAGCTAAGATATAGTTTACATATATCATAGATCTCTACAGGAAATAAACCTAAAAACTGTGAGAGAAGGGGCACAGCATACATATCAATATAACGTTAGTATTTAAATATGCATTGGAAAATCCATATATAAGTGTATTTCACTGTGAATAAACTAAACCAGAATTTTGAGAAACATGAAAACAATCTATTTATAGCTATCATATCATAGATTTTAACCTAATGAAGACAAGTTAGAAACACCTACAGCCTCACTAAAACAAGCTGAACTCGTAATTCACTGCATTTTGGTTTTGTGTCCATATTTGTTAGCCTACAACAATTAATTTAATTAACAGAATGCTTGCACATGATCCAACAGTTTCATTAGGCAAGCTCAAAGCATATCAAATCACCTTCTAAGAAACTGATAGAATACAATTAGGAAGGTTTAGTTGGAAAAGTTCTATTAATACATGTTACTTTTTTGGGGCAGGAAAGTGACCCAAATATGAATTTAAAGACTTTATCTCTTTTTATTTATAATTGCACTCTAGTCTTTCTGCTCTTTCACTTTGCCTTCTCTTCATTTGAAATGAAATGAGTTATCTAACTTGTACTGCCCAGTACTGGGAAGAGGAGAAATCCAATTCTGGAATACTTGAATGCAGTGTTTCCAGAGTCTGAGAGTTTTCCAGGGATCTGAGGCAGAGGATGTGTGATATATCAACTCCAACCGACTTAATTTCAGGAGGCTTGTTTTATTTTCTTATACTTTGGTTGCTTTTCCAAGTGAACACAAGAGGGCACAGCTCATGTGCAATCTCAGGCTGTATTCATATCCAGTGCATGCCAAATTAAAATCAGTTCTTCCTACATGAAAGCGGCCCCCTGTGGAAAGCTCACATGCAAAAAATAAGGCAAAGACAGGAAATCTTACATACAAATAATTTCAGTGTGGGAACTGAAATGCTGTAAGTGAAGTAACAAAATTTCCATATGATAAAAGTAAATCAGGACCTTGAAAGTAATGTGTAGCATGTACAAGTTAAAGTATCTATTTCAGGAAATCTGACACTGATTCAACTAACATCTGAAGATTCTGAATATAAAGCATCCTGGAAAAGGAAATACAGAATGACTCAGGAAAAGGACCAGTCTGATAAGGGTGGGGAAACAAAATGAGAATATAGGATTCTTCCCTGCACTAATCCCTTGAGACCAAGCTTATCAGTCTATTTTTGACACAATGATTATTAAAAAACATCAGTGGTTGGAAGACTTACTAGTTTCTGTACTCTACAATAGTTAATCAGGTGTTCCACTTAAATGTAATGTTTGTGCTCTAAGATAATCCAAAGCAATTGTAAAATTTAGTTATAAAACCTGTGTGATAGTCAATAACAGAACAAGCCTTTGTTAAGTTAAAAAGAAAGAAAAATTAACTTTGTAGTGCTGGTAAACAATACATGTATTCAAAAACTCCTACAAGCCCCAGGAAGCTGGACAAAGTCAGGGCTGAGAAGAAACACTGTTCAGAGCTGACTTAATTCTTCTACTGCAGCTTCCACTCACAGCTCAAGCACCTTCTACAAACATCTCCAAGTGCAGAACTGGACAGGTAAAACCCACCAAGTTCTAGGCCAAACCCTCACCACTCTGTGAAGAGCCTGGACTAAGGAAAAAGCACCACACCACACATAAGGCCACGGAAGTTTCCACTCATCCACAGATAAACCCCACAGCAGTGTGGGGCAGCACTGTGTGCACCACCCTGTTCCTAAAAGCAGAGCAGTGAAAGTCCCAGCAAGAAGACTGGTCCCTTTTACCAAGTTTGCCAGTGCACCTTTTGCCATATCTGTTGCATTATTTACAGTCATCCCTCCTGCCTTCAGAGGAGCCAAGCCCATCCATTCACCTGCCCAACGAAGAAAGGTGCTCTTAGAGCACATGATAATGTTAATAATAAATCACAGGATCATTTAAGCTGAAAAAGACCTTGAAGAACATCGAGTCCAACAGCAATCCAGCACTGCCAAGTCCACCACTAAACCATGTGCCCAGGTGCCACATTTAAATCTCCAAGCAGCTCCTGCTTTTTGCACTTATTGACAATTCATATAAGTAGTGAACTGCTTTGTCTTCTTGGTTTAAAAGCACCTGTCTTCATGGGGAAAGTAAAGCCTAAGGAAATTTATTGTGAGGTCTGGATGAGAAAGATGTAGTCTGAAAAGCAGCTCACGAGAATCATGCAAATGAAAATAGGGGCTGACAGCAACTGTGCAGTGGAAATCTGCTCTAAAAAAGACTGTAATATAAAGGCATGATTGGGGCACAGGTTCAGTACATATGCTGTAGTTTCTAGGATACATCACCAATCTGAAAACAGCTTTGACCATAGGATTTAAACCTTTTTTACACTGTTGATCTTAGCATACTGTTTTTCTCTGAATAAATACTTTGCTTTTGCTATTAAAATTTTTAAAAGCAGGAAATGGACTGGAAAGACACTCTTGTCATGGCATTACTGTCAATGAGACATCAGAGAGTGTGGTTCAATTTACAAAAGAACTTTAACATGGCAGCGATCAGCATCAAAATGCTTTGTTGCAGGTCTGAAACTTCACCTTCTTCATAGGTGAGACTCTTCCTCACAACCCAAAACCCTATCCTAGGCTTCAGATGCCTGAGTTATCTTGTTGGATGTAGATTAGTAGTTCACTTTTCCTTGAAAGTAAGCCCAGTGAAAACAACACACCATCCAAGAGCAATCAGGTTGTCCAAAACACAAGAAACCCAAGAATAAAAACTCCTCAGTGAAAAAGAATTCAAAATATCTTCCACCTTCCATAAAAACACCCTAACCATTGGCCTGCAGACAGCAGGACAATGAAGGAATCTGCCACCTCTCCTAGGAGAGCACACCACTGCACACACACAGGTTCTGATCACCTGAAACAAAAACTGGTATTTTCTCCTCCCTATTATTTACATTAGCAAGTTCATTACGTCTGTTTGTCCTCAGTATAAAAACATAACTGGAAAATGAAATGGTTCTCCAGCTCAGGTAAAAATAATGAGCAGCAGTTCTATAATGCCCAGAGTTGAGGGCAAAAAGTGAGCAAGTTCAGGGAAAGAGGACAGGAAATAGGAAGGAATAAACACATGAAAGAACAGACTGCTTCTTCCTATTAAGTTATCAGTCATGGTGTACAATTTCAAGCACAATGAAACAAATCTCAAAAATTGCAGCCCAAGACAATATGAAGCACATCTATTTGCTTTTGCTTACTCCAATAGCATGATACAAATTTGTCACAGAAGCAGAATTAAATTTTAACCCTTTTCAGAAAGAACAGTTCCAAAAGCAGTAACAGGCTTCAAAAGAAAGCAGAGATCTCTTCAGTCAGCATTAGTTTCTGGCTCCATTCTCTGAAATGCTATATGTTATCGTGCACATGTTTGTTTTTATCTGTCACTGTGGTTTATTGTTCAGGAAGTGTAGTATCAGCTGTCTCTTCCCTGCCATCAAAGCTACTTCGTTAAAGTTAATAGTGTTTGACTTCCAGAGGATCTTTTACCAAGGTAACACAAAAAAACTTCTGCTCGTCACTATTTTTGCAGCAGTAAAGACACCAGATGGATGCAGTATCCCTCTTACCTTTAAAGAAAGAAATCCACTGCATGAATTTGTTGAAAACATTTAAGAGTTCTATTTGTCACTTGCCAAATTACTTGAGCTGTGAGGAACCAAAATGTTAACCACACACCATCAGATTTCAGAACATGCTGTATTAATGAGTGCCTGCCTTAGCTGGTGAAAAAGTACTGTACAAAGGATCCCCTGCACCTGTGTGCACTGCCTTCTGCCCAGCATTACTCCAAATGGCTTTAAGTACTTGTGTTACTGCCATGTAACTCCCAGCAGTCCTGCCTCCAGCCCAGAGGAACACAATGTGATAGTCTTAACTAAAGAACATTGAGAGAATATCAGTTAAAATCAATTAATTTTGGCTCGATTTTAATGATTAATTGAGAAGCGTGTGATATGCTGTATAACTTTCAAAACTTTTCCTACACTTTCAAAAACATGCTCCTTTTTATGATATTCTCATTGCTTTTTAGTCTCTTTGTATTTATATCTCTCCTCATCTCTATTTTCTGGACAGTACTGTAACCACATCTGATTTCAAGAATAAGGGTTACTCCAAATAACTGGCATTATCTGGGGAGGAGGGGCAGACAGGAACTGGCAATACATTTTATGACTTTTAATCAGAAATCATCGCTGAAAACTACTGATATTTAAAAGCTACTTACATACATTAAAATACTGCTGCTTTAAATAAAAGCCTATTAATTTTCATGAAAGTACTTAAAGACTAAGTGTATCTTGGCATAATACACATGCGTACTATCATCAGTAAAATGAAAAGGCATGAAGCAATAACCAGGAAATTGTTCCTGTATAAAAATAAATAACTCCAGTAATGTCTAAGAAGAAAACACAGTTTCAGATATGGTCTCTCATATTCACAAATATTTCTTAAGTCTAGCAAATGTTTATCAGCTCAAATATAAGAGGGCCCAAGCTCAAATCAACTTTACACCAAGTACATAAAATATGCTCTAAAAACCTTACATACCTCAATAACCTGTATTAAAAGATAAATTAAAAGTAATACTTTATGCAGCATTAAGATATTTCCAATCTCCTAAAAGATATTACAATAAAATATCATAAAAAGAGAAAGGATTCATGTAATGCTTACAATTGTAGAATAAGCATATTATGACCATTAGTTATCTCACACACGTCCCCTTTAAACATGAGGAGGAATTTCTTGTTAGCCATTTTTACCTGAATAATCTCACTATCATCTTTTCAAGATGCATCAAGACTATTCCTGGTATCTGGGAATACATGAGGTCATTTAACTGAGGAAGAAGACACTAAGGCTNATGACCATTAGTTATCTCACACACACCCCCCTTAAACATGAGGAGGAACTGAGGAACAAGACACTAAGACAGGTGGGCACACCTTCAGAGCATTTTACCCTGATTTTAAAAGCACGGGTTTTTCAGTATGCTTTTCATTTTATTAAGTATGTTCATATGCACGTGTATATCAAGCTGTCTCATCTCTCAGAAAACCATGGCAGCTGAAGTGTACAGGACCTAAGTGCAGCAAAACAACATTTTGCTCCAGAGAATCTGAGGTGCATTGACTTGATGATCCCCTCCATGTAAAACTATTCATGGCAGCCAGGCTGAGAATAAACCAACCATGTATTTAGACATCCCAAACCAGGCACAAACAGCAGCCCCGGAGCACGGCCCGAGGGGCGCTGTGAGCAGAGCCGGAGGCAGCCGGCACCAGAGGGAGCAGTCGGGTAGCGCTGCCGGGACTGGTGACCCTCCTTGCCAAGGCTCAGGAGAGCTTTACAGAACCTCAGCCTGCTGCTGGACAGCTTCTCAGAGCCCTCAAACCAGCACCCACCAAAAAATGAGAGCTCCCCACGCTCGCCCTCCGCAGCCCAGCCCTGGCCATTTCACCCGGCTGTCCCACGCAAGGTTTGCAGCTCTTTGCCAAAAGCAAAATGAGTGGTGGCAGCTGCAGTCTGATTGCTGTTTGCCCCTCAATTGCAATATCCAAATTTTTGTGGGGATGAGAAGATTTCTGTAGCGTTATTTCATTTTGGTAATGCAGCAACACTGCAAATCAAGTGAATTACAAGATATCAGAGGGTATCATACAAGTCTCCATGTGCCCCTACATTTTGATTCACTTCAAATGCTAAAAGTAAATACTGAAAGTCAGCTTTCTTTTACAGATTTTATTCCATTCTGAGGAAACTGGTAGGTTGCAGGGCACACTGAAATACACTGAGAGGAATTTATAAGTCTTGTGAACTTAGTTGTTTTACTGACAAAAGTGATCCTTCTGCCGAAATCTGGAAGATCCTCAACCCGAGTTTGTTGCCACAGTTTGCTGTGATGTTCTTCCAGATTAGCACAGCTGTAGCACTTCCTGTGTTTGCTGTCTGGAAACCACCTTCTCCAATACCCAGGACTCTTCCCTCTCTAAGGACTCTGAAAACTTTTAGTTTCATATTTGCAAAACACAAAGTTAGATACAACCGTCTTCTGTCTGTGATTAGCAATCTTTGCCACTACAGCCAAATACTGTTTCAAAAAAAGAGCTTGAAATGCAATTATCACTGTAAAAGAAGTAGTGTTTTACACCAAGGTGCCTAAAGAAAACTGATTAAAAAACCCAAGAAACCAAAAATTAAGTAAGCAAATAGATAAGAAAAATAGATAAGAAGCATAGAAGCAGGCAGAGTTCACTTCTAATCCAGAGCTTCAATCAATATTTTTATATAACACATATCTTTCATAAATTGTTTATCCTATTATAATATTTAAGTCTCCATAACAACTCTGAGAAAGAAAATTGTAAATTACCAGAGAGAAAAATCCTCCACCCAGTGATTATTCCTAAAAGCACTTATTCCACTTCTCAGATAACTTTTATAAAATAAATTCACAAGCACAAAACCCCACCCAAATTCCACCGAAGCCAGTGTGACTCCCTCCACAGAAGCAATGAGACCTTCACTGACTTCATATGGCTTACTGCACCACAATCTGTCCATTAGCATTTTGAAAGCCATTAAAATACTAAAGGTAGGATACACTAAATATTTTTTTAAAGGCTATACCTTTTCAATTCTTGCAATCAGTTTTACATAAGCATTTTCATAAATTGAAAGGATTATCACCCCAGCTAAACTTTGAAACTACTACTCTGCAACACCTGCAAGCAATTTTTATCTCCAAAGATTTGCTGAAGTTAAATTTCACCAGCTGAAAAGACCATGATCATTATTAAAAGAAATGCAAGAAAATCCCCAAAGTGCAGCAGCATCTGAACTGCAGGTCCTATAAATCAGCCGGTTAGTTTAATTATAAAGAGTGTATTTATAGTGGAATCACTCCAAAAACATTACAGATGGGCCAATTAGTTTCAGGCTTCCCTCAGAATAAAGTGAACGTAAGCTGTATTCTTACTTCTGTAGGTTTCATAAAGATTTTCATCTGGAAGAAAAAGTTTAATTATTTAAATTCACATTCTCCTTTTTGTTTTTTTACTTACTGCATGCTGTTGTTAACCAAAGGAAAGATTTAAAGGTTTTTAACCAAAGTATCTGCTGGAAGTTCCAAGTAAAGCCTTGACAGGGCTCAGCTTGCCAAGAACTGTGCTTCTACCAGTAAGCAAGGAAATCCATCCAGCTGCTTTTTTTTTTTCTATTTTTTTAAGAAAAAAAAAAAAGGCATTTCCCTTGGAATTAATTTTCTCTTCTAAGGATTCTGTGTGCACACTGCCCGAGGGAAGCACACACCTTTCCCAAGGACAGGAGATCCCCGAGCACCCGGGGCCTGTGGTGGCGGCGATGCCTCAGCCAGGGCAGGGGCCTGGCAGCCGTGTCCCCCCTCAGGACACAGCCCAGGCCAGGCAGCGCTCCCCGTGTCACCCACCGCTTGTTTCATGGCGTTTTTGGTGAGGAAACCCGAAGTTTTGGTGAGGAAGACCCAAGGTTTTGCTCAGAAATACCATGGCCTCCCATGGGTACAGGCCTAGGCCAGAGGCGGGGGGGAGCGCAGGCCCCACTGCCACAGAGGCTGAGAAATGGCTGGGGGGAGGGAAAAGGTCCTGACCCGTGAGTGTGTGTTTTAGGAACGGGGCAGCCTCTTCAGGCCTTGCATTTGACCTCCTTACCTCAGGAAAATGCTACAGTCCTTCAGTATTTCAAGGATAATTTGTTCTAAATACGTGTATCATCAATATAATGGAGAAATAAAATGAGCATTTTTATGACACACCCTGTACAACACTGACCACTCAATAAATCCAAATCACACAACATCCCTGATGTGCTCATGAAGGAAAGACACTTGTTTTACCCAGATTAGATTGGATGAAGGTGAATACCAGACTGTCACCTCATCCAAGGCTACTTTTAGCACAAAGCAGATCTGTAGTACGTAGTTACCAGGGGTTTTCTTCTCTATGGACTCAATTGTATCCCACCAAAGGATTTGTACCATCTAATGAGAAAGTGGTGGGTGTATCAGAGCAAGACTGGCTTTCATGGAAGTATTATTAACCCTGGGCAGGCTATTAAAAGGCCCTTTGGAACGTAGTCATGAAAAGAGGGCTGAATTTCAAAGGTAACTCAGCACAACAGAGCTGAGCAGGAACAACTTCACATGACTGCCAAGGAGAATATGGCTGACACTCAACAATTCAAAAAAAAGCAGAAACACGATAAGAATAGAAAGGATGTTCATTTTCAAGCAGAAGATAAGATGCGGAATAAAGTTCATTCTCAGAATAGTGCAGAGAAAGATTTTATGGCTACATTATCCTCAAGCCAGAAGATTCCTTACCGAGTTATTTAAGTAACAGGGTAAACTGAGCCCCAGTGCTTACTGTACACAGCATGGGCTGCTCTGGGGTGTAAGTCCTGGCATGCTTACACCACTGGGGATTCTGGCAGCCTTTGTTCTGGAGCTCTGGTAGAATTCATTTTTTATATTCCTTACATGCCCATCTGATTTTATGTACATGGACATTACATTTATTCATTCCTTTGAGTTCTTTACCTCAGACATTCTGGTTTTAGCTCTGCCTCAAGAATACACAATAACCACAGAGAGGATGGCAACTCGGTAACCTCTTACATGCCATGATGTTAACTTTCCTTCCTTTCTTCATCATATGGGCATAATTTCTACCCATGTACATTGGTTAATACATGGGAGAAGGAGAGATGGGGAAGGGAGAGGCGCTGGGCAACAGGAGTCAGCTCTGAGAAAGGATTCCTCATGTCTGTTAAGCATGGCACACCCTACAAAATTAAAATTTACTGGAGAAGCAGAAAACAAATGGATTGCCAAGGCTTGTGACACCTGCAAGACAAGGCAGGGAAAAATTAATTAGGAAGGTAAAGGCAAAACTGCAGATGGTTTTTAAGCCAAAAAAAAAGGAAAGTTAAAATAGAATTAAAGTCTACTAAGAAATTAGTAAAGTTACATTAAGTTTCCTGTAGCCCACTCTGCAAGTATGCATTTAACTTCCAGAGTGATCTAGGACACTCAATAATTCATGTAGAGTGTGAGTATATGGAGTCTGTTATCAAACCAGGAATGGGTATGAATGATTTTTTTGCTGTCAGGAAGCTGGCACTGTAATTGTAACCTGATTGAACAATTACAGGTTTGCATGCTGAGTCTCAGTTTCATCATCATTTCAGATTTCTTCATGTTCTTGGGCAAATCATCTTATTCTGGCAGGTCTCTTTCTTCTATAATAGGAATCTGTTGGTAATATTTCCCTTCACCCATTCTTTGTCCAAGCAGACAATAAACTCTTCCAAACAAGAACAGACTCTTGCATAAAAGTGCTATAGTAATAAAAATAATGATTCCTGAGATTTTTTTTCAGATTCCAGTAAACTCTTGGTTAATTAAGGAGGAATATCCAGGTTTGAAAGATCTGATGATATGTGAGAATGTTATTAATTATTGTCTAAAGAGATACACCAGAATTCATCAGAAGTTCATTAGTATGTATTAATATGTACATTCATTAGATGTATTTTGATTAGTTATATGTGGAAAAGAACAGCAGACTTTTCCAGTGCCCTTCTGTCCTACTGTTCCTTTCATATTTTTCTCCCACTCTCAGCTTCACTTCTTTTTCCATGTTGCCTCTTACAGTTTGAATAACTTCCCATCTGCCACATGCCAAATCTCCTTTAGATCCTTCCTTAAAACCACTTCCTTCTCATAGCCTACTTATGCTGATATTTTCACCAAGACATCTCCATTCATTCCCCATCTGAACTATTGTCCCATAAATCATATTTGTCTTGCTTAGTTTGTCAGCACTAAACATAAAGCATGTCCCGGACATTCTAGCAGTCATTCCTAGTCTGCTGCCACATGAATGATAGCAGGGTCTTCTATCAATTTCTGTACATTTCCCAGCAGGACAGAGGAGAAAAAATAATTCAAAGAACTTCCCAACAGCCCTCAAGGCTTGTCTGTATTACACAGCTGGGAACAAACATTTCTTCCTCCTGTGAACTACAACTCACAGCATTATTAGTTAACCAAAGGTTAAATGTAAGTAACAAATGTTTGTTCCTATTACATCTGACAGTTCCTTACACATATACAAACATCTCAGCAGATACTTAAACATGAAGTTTAAGCCAATGTTTCAAATCTGGAAGCCAATGTTTCAAATGACATGACAACTGAAACTGAATAGAAAAAAAAAAATATATTAGTCCTTAAAAGTCAATAGCAAATATGAACAAGTTAAAATTTGATGAGAAAGATCTGTTAATGGTTTTCAAAATTAATTTTGTCAGTTCATATTTAGTCAACCAGCTCTCTATTTCAATGGTGAAGATTAATGCTTTTTCCATGAAACTAATGCCAAAACTTTGACTCACTGGAAATAAAACATTAGTTTAAAGAGCTACTCACTATCATTTGTTTTACAGTAAAAAATAAATTTCTTGCATTAAGATATAAACCATTTTGTCACGTAACAGTATACTGGAGAAGACATGGAAGGTGACCTGTGTACAAACAGCTCATCCACTGGTGCCAAGTTCCCAGCTACTGTAACACTTGCATGGTCCACATGGAAAGAGAAGTTTCATTTGCTCAGACTGTTGACTTAGGTTAACTTCCCTGTGTAAAACAGAAATTACAATGCACAGCTTGCAGGAGCTGGGGATGACTGGCTGTCATTTTCCTTATCCACAGGATGCAGGATGCTCCCTTAATATCAGCAAATAAAATCCTGACATAGGTCAAAGAGTTTGAACAGGTTGCAACTACAAAGTAACAAGCACCTCTGGAAAATACCTTTATTCCTTCAGTATGTATTGCTGCCATGTGAAAGACACTAACAATAGATCCTGAGATCTCCTTCAGGCCTGCAAAAACTTCATTCCCACAAGAAAGAAGCAAAACTTGGGAAATGGTGAATGGAAATGGATGGTGTCCAGCATCTTGCATGATAAATTCATGTTTGTTTAAATCAAAATAAAAATCTTACTTGAGCACTGAAAATCTATAGCAAATATCCAAATGAGACAAGAAAAAATAAATACAGCAATGATTATTTGTTTAATATAAAATTGCATTAACCGTCAGAGTTGCAGTATGGTAAAATCATATCAGGAATTCCTGCAAATTTTGCAAATATTTACCTTCAAGTTCTCCCATATTTCCCAGAAAATACAGTGGACAGAAGTTGTTATTCTGACATGTTTAGATGGATCTATTTCATTTTATACTGTATTCAAAGATTTATTCTTTTGTTGTTGTTGTTGTTTAGTTGTTTTTTTTTTCTTTGAGGCATGTATTTTCATCAATTTTGCTCTCAAACCAAATTATTTTTTCAGACATTTATCCTCTACAAAATATTTAGACTCATTCTTAACTTATTGAGATCTGAAACTAGTATTTTTGGCTATAAGAGTGCTCTAAAATGACAAAGTTGAGAAAGTATTGGCAGATAATGCCTTTGGAAGTGGGGATAGATGTATTGCAAAGGCTGAGAAGCTGAGGAATCTGCAGAATTCCTTAATCCAAATGGGTTTAATGCTCTTTGCTTTCTCTAAAATATCAATGCTTCGATGTGTGTCACATTTCTTGGAATTACCATCACTGTGACTCTTGGGATTTTGCAGGCTGTTTAGGTTTTTGCTTCTGAATATGCACACTAAATATTTGGAAAGACTGAATTTTCTGAGGAAACTACTGGTGAAACCATTGTTAAAGTAAAGGCAATTCAGAGCACATATAAACACTATGAACTGTATTCCCTGATGTTGCCAAAGTTCCTAATGCTGGTCATGATTTTGGTTCTACAACATGAAATGAAGATTGGGATTTTTCAGACGACAGATGAGTGGTTTCAAACAACTTTCTTTTAGAAAACAATGTATCTTTAGTGTGTCTCCACTTGGCTGCTTAAAAATGGAAGCATTCAGAGTTTCTAGCTACCTCTAGTAAGCTGTGCATGTCCAAAACCTCTGTGGATTCTTATGCTAACTGCTTCTTGTTCCACATGCAGAAGTGCTCAGTCTGGAAATAAGAAGTCTCTAAGCTGTCTCTACTGACAGCTTTCCAAGTTAATTTGGATCTTCATATTTGAAAAAGAGACTTTTCAGCCTTTTCACATCATTGCAGACAGTAATTGTTCAGGTACATTTGTGAGAGCTCACCACCTTCATTTCAACCTCTCTGCTTCTAATTCAGGAATGTGCTTCAGCAAATCCATCATTCTAAACCGTGGGCAGACTACAGACTTATTCAGCAATTTTGTGAATGGGAATGTTTTCTTACAAGCCATACAGCTGGAACCTACTAAATACTTACTGCCACACAGCAGAAGAAAGAATTACATCCAATCTTCCCAGGGTTAGCTGTTCTAGGAAGAGCACATGAACACAAAACAAAAAAACAAAATCCCAGAGGAAAGATATTGTTTAGAAATAAAGTTGCTAGATAAAGCTGAAGGAACAGGTTCCTCGAATGAGAAATTTTACATTGCCATTTTGAAAGTCAGACAGGACTTGAACAGCTGAGTGAAAAACAGCAGTTACCTGAATGCAGACTTTACAAAACTGGGAGCTAAGAAGGAATCTTAAGAGAGTGCTTCAAGGAGACAGTAAGATTATGCTAAATTACATTTGTTGTTCTAATAGCCTGAGTAGCAGTAGAGAGTGACACTTGTTGGGAAGCCAGCACTGCTGGACACAGGGCAGAGTTAAATCCCATCTCTGCTGTGTGTGAGGGAGAGATTTAGTGCCTGGCTCAGAGACAGGATGGTTACAATCGAGGATGATATTGTTTACATTTCAGAAGCCTGTATATTTTTACAAAAATGACTATCATCATCATCATCTGATGCCAAGTCTGTAGTATATGCAGTGATTTACCTCCTGATTGCAGCAAAGTTTTTGAGGATCCATGCTGCCATCCCTTCAAAGAGTGCCAATACTCAGAGTTCAGGAAAGCCTAAGTATTTTGTATTCACAGGATATTGTACTGAGCACACTGTTCATTTCTTGGTTCAATCAAATGTCTTTGTTGCAGTTACTCAGCATTGCCACAGGATTTCCAGCCTGCTAGTAATGCTCAGAACTGTTACCCCAGCAGCCTGTTCTGGCTTGCTACATGACACCAAAAATATTTCTTGTAACTGATTAGCAATAGATTGTTTTTATAACAGTGTGTTTCTGTACACATGCCCTCCTCCAATATCCCTTCTCTATTCCCAGGACAGAGATACCAACTCAGTAGTCACAGACTACTATATTACATCAGAGAGCCTCATTAAATCACTGCAGACACGATTATCTTCTGTATCCATCAAACCATGAAAGGTTACCTGAGTTACTAAAAAATTCCAGGCGTGTCTTCCTAATAAACAACAGTATAGTGATTAATTGCTGAAAGAATCTGGTGCTTTAAGAGTAGCTTTTATTTGGGAAGTTTAACATACTCATTCACCAGACAACTGAACTCTCCACTTCTCACTTTCTCAGGTCACCTGCAAGCACTAAAGATTTATGTGAGCAAGAAATATTGTTACTTTTTAACATGGTGATGTTTTTTTAAGCAACATATTTCAGATAGAGATTTAGCCCCATGATGCATAAAAAGAAAGAGACTTTGCCTTGAGAGGATTTGGTATGAACTGGGTCACAAAGGCAATTAAAAGTCGTAAACCAGATGTATTATGTCTGTTCTATCCTTTTCCTTTGTGTCAACGGGTGAAATCGTAGCATGGTACGCCCTGGTTCATTTTGTCATTCTAAAGCTAGAAATGATGTAAATAAAAAAGCAGCTTCTTTTTTTTTTTTCTCCTTTAGTATTGTGAAAGACAGTAATTTTATTCCACTTAATGATAAACTCAAAGTTGAAAATGCATGTGTATTTTTAAAGCTTCTAGTTTTACACATTTTATACAAGTACATTCCATAGTCTATATTCATTTTGTGATTAATTTGTTTTCTTCTACATCCCCTACTATCTATGCATAGGATGAAACATATATAAATAAATCACACCATTAACACTGTGTTTCCATTCACCTGTGGAATCCTTCATAGGAATTACTGGCTTATTTAAAGGACATACTTTAACTTTCACAAGACTGAGCTGCACTTCCAACACCCTTTTTGCTTCCATGGAGGATCAGTCAAACACAGGGAAATAAGTAAATGATGTATGTTGTTGCTCAGCATGGAGTTACTCAAGTTAATTACACTTCTGTTGGTTTTGGCTAAAAACTAATGCTACAATGTTTACTTTAATAATTTGAAGTAAGCACTGAGCCTCTTTAAAATCACACTCTGTAGAGTGCAAAAACTGTAAACACTGCAGAACCAGGATTCCACCTGAAAACAGATTCATTACTTATTTGCCAACTTTCCTGCAGCAGGGGGAGGACTGCTATTCCCAGTCAGTTATCTTTATATGTCACTGCTGGGTGCTTCAAAAACTTGGTGGCACTGTGCAGCTGTGCTGTGGCATCATTCCCAAATAAATGTTATCATTGAGAGCCCTTGGCCTCTTTGCTACCTAACAGAGTGGGGATCAGTACTTAGTAAGTTCATAAATCTATCTTATATATGCCCTTCTCTGCTCTAGTCCCAAAGAGCCACTGTGCCTGGCTCGGGAGAAGCTTAGGATGCTGTGGCATAGAGGTGTTTCCTTCATTCCCTCATTTTTCCTGTATTTTCTGTGACATCAGTCCCTGAGACAGGGATTAATCAAAATGGGTAGAGATTTCCATGGCTGCACCTCAAAAAGTTCACCTTCACAAACCATCTGGTTCTTTCTTCACTTGCTTTGCTTGGGTCATAGCTGTGCTCTGATCTTCACCTGAGGGACTTTCAGACTCAAGCTTGACACTGTTATCTGCATTTGGTGGTGGATAGGGAGGAAATGCCATATGTTGTCCCTAAATAGCTGACTTTCCACAGCCAGACAGAAATGTGCCTGTAATTTGCTTTATACTGCCAATACTTTTTGTAAGAGGAAATTGTTGGGGCACTGGAAGTTATTTATTTTCCACTATATTTTATTAGGTTATTTCCTGTTTTTCTTCCTGTTCCTTTGCTCTGTCTAATTTGGCAGATTGATTTTCTTCTTGCACTTTCCTTCCTTTTAGCTTGTTCTCTGAGTCCTACTAACCATCCAAATTTTCTGGTCATCAGTTGAATCTTAGAAAGCAGAGCTGGCCAAGGATTTCAACACTTAAAATGTGGATAAAGCTTTTCAGCTTGTGTAAACCTTCAGGCTTGCCATTAGTCTGATGTGCAAATCTACAAAGCAGTAACTTCCACTGCGATTTTTTTTGCATATTAATTTTTTCCTTTTAATTTATTTCCCCCAAACTTATGTTAGCCCCTGTTTTATCTTGTTCCTGCTCCCACTAAAGTCAGTTTGACTGAATTCTCCTGATTTCTATTTAAGGTATTAGCATATTCCCAAAGACTCAGGCACCTTGGTAGTTTCTTGACACTTACATTGAGGCTGGTAGAGGGCAAAAGAACTGGAAAATAACAAAACATTACCCACCTGATGAAAATTGGGTCAAAAAGGACATTTTTGGGCTCAGGTAAACAAGCTTACCTGGCCTAAGACTTTTATTGCTGAACATATTCCCCTTTCTCCTCTGTTAATATTCAGTTTTGGCCTCCACCTCCATCTCTGCATATTTTATTGTCATGTTAAAAAGTGAAAATTGCTGATTGCATGATGAAAATTAAGCATATTTCTGTGAAGGTGAGTTTTCCATTCTACCAGCTCACAAATTTCTAGTGAAATGCTTCAGGAAACGAGCCCCTCTAAACTTATGTGTCCCTCTAGACTGAGATAAGTTGAACAATATTAGATGCATCTATACCTTGGGAATAGAGATCACTAAGTTCAACTCACAGAGAAATAGCCTCTAGGGACCTTGGACTTATTCAGGCTAGCCAAAGGCCACAGCCAGCACTGTAAAAATTCCAAAATTTGACATATTTAAGCTATTAATTTGAATTGCCAAATAGTCTTTAGGCAGAATATTACAGAGCCCTGAAGTGGAATTGCTCATCGGTTAATTTTACTCATCAGCTGCATCAACACGTGCTCAGACAGCAGGAATGTTGTGCTATTCCTGCAAATAAGTTTAGTATTTCTTCCCTCAGAAAAAACAACTCAATTTGTATTTATTTTTAACAAAAGCATTATTTTTGTCATAGGTCTTGAAAATAAACAGAGCTATTACAGCACTATTGATTCACATGTCAATGGCACATAATACAATTGAGGGGCTTACCAAAATGTTATCATTACAAAACCCAAATGAGGGAAACTCATTTATTTTAATTACATATTTAGTAGTAACTGTGCACAAGCCATTGAAACCGGAGAGGGAAACTCCTAACATTGCTTTCCTAATCCATTTCTGAAACATTATCTAAGTTTCAGCATTTGTTAACTAAGCACAAATTTGATAGTGAGGGTAAGCAATACACTCAAAAGAGATTACAGAGACAAGAATATGCTGATACTAAAGGCAGTGAAAAAATATTTTTTATGCCAAGAAAGAAAAAACTTGGGGTATGACCTGGAAATTTGAACACTTGAAGAACAAGGGTTCAGCATATTTTGTTTTTCATTTTTGGCACAATCCATTCCCTCCAATTTACTGCTCATGTGTTTGGACACAGATTCAACTGTCTCCTGTATCCAAGGATAATGACCTAGGACTCCAGTGATTTAGCAAACCTCAACTCTGTGCAGCCACTCAGTCAGTGATGGGCTAATCCCTTAATGGCCATTTGTGTCTTTCCAGTGCATCCTAAGGAGTTCTGCAACACTCTGATTCTGCTGCACGGAATTATGTGCACTTCTTCCACCCTCGTTATCTTATCAGGTAGCTAATTCCCACAAATGATCATGCAGTTTCAAGTTTAAGATGAAATTGCAATTGAATCATAAATTTGTCACGCTCCTGACAGCTGCTAAGTCAGTAAAATCTTGATCAAGTGGGGATTAGTCACTGGATTGAACAATTAAGACCTGTGAGTGCATCTGGCCCTCTGTCAGAGACATGTTTATTGATAAAAAAAATAGTTTATGTAGAGGTTTAAAATGTTATTAATTCTTAAGTGGGATATAATCCTTTATCTAGTATATTGTGACACATAGCTAACTATCCCACTAACATCTTGTTCTGCTCAATTGATTATTTAAACAGAACTAATCTTTTGAAATAATAATGACTGTGAGCCTTAAATTACCAGAGCAGAGTGCAATGAGAGATGTCATTTACAAAAAATTGTTTGCTTCCATGACTTCTTTTTTTTAATTGCAAAGGGAAATAGCCTTTCACATAATTCCCTAGTTTTTATTAACATGTTGAGATACACTAAGCAATATATTACCTAAATAATAAAAATCTGTTTTCTGCAGAGAACTGTTGTAGATGTACATCTCTGAGCCTTGTTTTGGAAAAAAAAATTGAGACACAATGGGATACTGGAGTGCTATTTTGCACTGCTCATTACATAATGGAAACAAATAAAGGAGATAAGCACTTCCCTCAAGTTAGTGACCCCTGTCCAAAGTTTTCTGTAGTAGATACTTCTCCCATTGTATCACGTATCCATGTTTTACCAGGATCTATTTTTGTTAGTTTATTGTAGGAAACAGTAGGTCTCTGAAACATGAAATGTGACTGTTCCATGGCTGTCAATTTTACACCTTATATTTTTAACTTCAAGACAGTTTCTTAACTACAGGTATCTGTGGACTGAGATTCTGGTGGTTTCCATAGTTCAGTTATGGAGTTTTCATTGTGCTGTCAGCCAGAACTCAACTTGCAGAACAGAGCACAGACTAAAAGCCTCATTTCAGGCATCCTACAAAGAGCAGCAGTTTTTGTTCATCTTTGTGCTGACTGAGACCTCAACTAGTAAATCAAAAGTAAGTGATTTAAGGTATAATTCACCAATGATACCATGAGTGTCTGCAGGCTTGTTACCTGACAGATTCAGTGCCTGCTAGGTCTGTAGTAGGTGGCCATTGACCAAGCTCTCCCAGCACTGGCAGTATCAGTTTTTCTGATTTATCTGGTGTAATGAAAAAAACCCCAGCATTCCTGTATCTGTAGATAAAAATGTGATTTGCTTGCCTAGTAGAAATCTCCATGCTGTACTTGTTTCTTAGGAAAATGATTCACTGGAATTGCACCAGAGAAAGGAGAAAATTGAACTTGCACTTTCTGCAGCCCAAATGCTCTCATTCCATATTCCTGAATACAAGACTTCTTTGTTAAACAGATCTGTACCCTTCAATCCCATTTTTTTTTCTCAAGATACTGAAACAAAACATTCAGTTTGGGGTTTGAGAGAAACATTTTATTCAACTTGACATAACAGCTTTCAGCATTTTATTTCTAAAAAATAAAAAAGGCCCCAAATGATTAAATGTATATTTGGCACAATTAATTTGAAATTTGGGATAGATACCAAGGATTGGATGCCCATCTGAAAAATTAATTCATAACCCTAGTTAACTTAGAAATGTGCAATGTTTTGGAGTTCATAGTCCTATCAATACCACAACAATGCATCTATTCCACACCAGAAGCCAAGAGGAATTAACGTTAGGGAGGAAATTAGTACCTCCTTATAGAAACAGAGTGGTGATATTTTTCCTCACACATTTACACTGAACAACACCAAATGCAGCATAACATGCAAAAAACAATCATAGTGTTTAGCTATGTGAAGCGTTCACAGAGCTGGAAATAAAGGTTAAATAAAAAAACACATTATTTTGTCAGTGCACAGTTACATTCTGTGACTTTAAAACACTCCTTATCCACCACTTCTTACTTCTTGGCTGGTGCAGGTCCTAAGTAAGGGGTAGAAATGAAACCAAGAGTGGTTGAAGAAATTCTCAAGGAACACCTTAGGCAAGTACTTATACCTGCAGTGTAAATATCAGGTGGATTTGGCAGTGGGATTTGGTGGGAAACTTCATGTCTAAATCAACTCAAGGGTCCCAGCCGTCTCTCAGACAGCATTTCTGCAGCCCATCTCACTCTAAAATCCTACACTTACTGGACACAGTCATTTTATTTTGCCCTTGCCTGTGGTTAATTAATGCAAATTAAATTTTATGCCAGTCAGTTCAAGCAGACTGTGCAGAAGAGTCTCCAATAGAAGGCAAAATTGTTTTCACCAGCTACTAACATTTTCAGAAAAGGTCAGCATTTCAAATGCTCAGATATAAAAGACATTAAACAATTCAATCACAATAATCTTTGATTTTAAAGTATAATTGAAAAATACTGTTGGGTTACTTAAGCTTTTGGGGTTTTTTAGTTTTGTATATGTCTTAATCAAAACATTTAAAATCTAAAACAACAACCCTGCATCTAAAGATGGATCTCCACAAAAAGAGCCAGCAATGCACTAATTTATTTTCAGCAAATGGCCAAGCTAAACAATACAAATTGACAAAATATCCTCTGACTAAGAATAATGTTGTATTTTTCATGATTATTCACTACTTTGCTTCTAAAGTGACTTCATGGTTTGGGATAGTACAGGTCTGAAGATTAGCTCACCCCTATCTTCTAAAATTTAACACTCCTTCCAGGCAGAGAGGGGAGGTTAAAAAAAAAAAACAACAAACCAACAACAAAAGTAACAAAAAATCTGCTCTAGCTTCCTCTGTCACCTGAAATTTTGTTCTACTTATGTATCACTTACAAATGTTATCGTGTTAAAGGCAGAAACACATACCAGAGGAACTGGAATGCAGCTGAACTATAAAATATACAGAATATAATCTCAGTACACAGAACTTCCTACAGTCTTGCTGTCCATGTGACAGAACATGACAGACAGCTGTCTACTCATGTGGAGTGACAAGGACACTAAATTTGGTATAACCACTGAGTTTTGAATCTAACCCAGCAAATTTTTTTCCTCAGGTAAAAGTCTTATGTGTATTAATTCATGAACATGGGGCATTTTTAAGTAGGAGTCTAACACTGCAATTTCAGCAGAGGCTCATACTATTACAAGTGCATTACATTATATTACATTTATTAACAAGGGAGATTAATGTTTTTACTGGCTGGTCTCAAAATCAGGGTCTTTAGCATGTTTCTGTTCCCTATGGGACCCAGTTTTAATAAATACTCCAGTGCTATTAGTAATTACATTGCATAAGTGTCTATTAAGTAAAATGTTTCAAGATGTAAACCCTTAAAAAGAGCAGTATATGCTTTACTGAGGTTATCCCTCAAAAACTGATTGCAGTGACACAGTTTTTTTTATAGGATTTCGGATATCTAGTCCATACAAAGCTTTTCATAATCTTATTAGATAGAACAAAACAGCACACCAAAGGAAGGAAGGTGAAGTCTAGAGGCTCTTCACTAAGAAAAATTCACTTTGTTTATTTCTTTGAGATTATTTCAGGAAGAGTTTTAATTCTCTCTGAAATGTACAACAAAATATTGTTGCCTAGGCAAAAGTCACCTGTGTATCTGTGAGGTTTTGTTATGGCTTTACAGCAATCATCACTGAATAGCTGAATAATATTGCCAAGGTATCAGCTGCTTCATGTTTGTCATTGTGGATCTGGAATCTTCCCCTGTTAGCTGACTGCCTTTAATTTAGACCAAGCTCATGATAAAATATTTGGCTGGAGGACCAGTGGCTGATATGAAGGGAGCCTGGGACTATGTTTCAGCTTCTAGTGGCTGTATTCTCCACATGTGCACCCACGGAGCACAAAAGCCAAAGACTGGGAGGGCAGGAAAAGCAATCTGTTACCTCCCCACAGGGTGCAAGTCTAGGACTCTGCAATGTGGATCTGAAGTACAGTGGTAAATGCCTGAAGTGAAAAACACCTGGCTATTGCCTATGTTGTGTAGCTGAAAGCAAGGCCCTGTCACTTGGGGCAGGAATATTTCCCTATCAGAGCACTCATTCATTTTTTTGCTTTTAATAGTTAATGATCTGTTAAGGAGACAATGGGAATCTCTTCAGCGTTTGATTCAGCTCTAGGCAAAACAGGGAATTTCTGAAAGACTAGAATATTATATCTGTGTGTGGTAGATGAGAATTAAAGGGTTAAAAAGCAGCCATCAGACAGCAGAGAGTAGCAAACACACTGGACACAAACAGGGGATAAAAGGTGATAAGAGAGATGAAAAAATTAAGAAAATAAAGAACACTGTTATAAAGATTTATAGATCAGCTAAAGCAGAGCAAAATAAACGATAACAAACACAGATAAAAAATAAATGGGGCATCAGCCATATAAACATGCAAGGAACTTCAATGCTTCTGTACAGTACTATGACACTGCTTTGTTTACACCAGCATTGACCTTTTGCTCCCAAAGAAGTTTATTAACCATCTTGGTCTCTCTTTGTGTTGCTTTACTCATCAAGAGAAAGTTGTACGGGGTTGATTCTGATGAATGACTTTTTCAGAAAGTCAAGTTATCCTTGACTAGATGCAGATGGCCTAGTAAAAAATGAATGCTGCCAGCAGACATTGTCTTTATCAGTAGTAAAAGTTCAGCAGGGACTAGACTTCCTCATCTCTGGCCAGAGAAACCCAGCCTTCTGTTTCAGCACCGTATCACATATTGTCCTCATGAATTCTTGTAACACACTGCAGCCCAGATAAATATGCTTATATTAATGTTTTTTGGCAGTCTGGGGCATGGTACAGAATTGACACAAGTGTTTGGATCCTGCCTGCAGCAGACACTAGGAATTTATACAGCTCAGAAATACTGGACTGTTGTTAGGCTGCTCGTCCCGCGTGATGACCTTCAGTGTCGCAACCTGCAGCTCACCCTGCCCAGGCTGGCTTCACACAAGGGGAGCCTGGAGCAAGGCATGCTGAAATCCTGCAGCTCAGGGCTGGGGAGAGAGCAGCTCACTCAGGGCTTCATCCACTCCACAACCGTGCCAGTGCCATGTGATCTCTCCTTTCCTTGATTCTCAGTAATTTTTCCTTCCAATAACAGAAGCACTCATCCCCACAATTCTGAGGTGACGAGCAGCAAGTGGTTTAGAGCACACACCCTCCAGAGCCTCAAGGACAGCAGAGGATTTGGCCGTTGAAGAACACCCTAGGCAACCAGATCTTTGAAATTTTTTAATTGTCAATAGTTACCCTTAGTCACAGGGATAGAATCTGTGACTATAACAGCAGCACAACAGCACACATGGGCTCTGAACTGCATTTGGAGTTGTATAACACAAGAATCTCCAGCTCTGACTGCTGCTTTGTGAGGGCTGTAACTTTCTGTTGCAAGTTTGGAAACTCCTCCAGCATCAGCAGGGGCTTGTTTGGCCCCACATTCCCGGGAACACAGCTATCCCAAGAGCCAGCAGTCCCACTGGGCCAGCCCATCTTGTGGCTGGGAGCAAAACCACCCTCCTGCTCTGGACAGGGCTCTGCTGGGCTGTGGTGGTGGCCATACAGCTGAGAAAAAACCTCAGTTTGCCTTTACAATGCACCTTTGCTGTGCAGCCACACATAGCTTAACCTCAAAACCTCACTGATAGAGTTAAAAATGTCAGAGACCTTCTGGGGAGGAAACATTAGGCAGATGTGATTATTGAACCAACAGAGCATGTGAACAAGGACGCACCATTTCCCAAAAAATTCTGGGGCAGGATTTTTCCAGGCAGTGAGGTTACTTTTTTT
>VZTT01026312.1:41318-57774 GCA_013400855.1 Buphagus erythrorhynchus | reverse complement strand
GGGGGGAGTTTGGGTTTTTTTATTTTATTTTGTGGTTATGGTTTTCAACATTTCATTCAAATGAATGGGAGTTCTGGGCCATGACTCAGATGAGGATGAGCCATAAAAAGAAACAGTCTGAGAACAAATACAGTTGTATTTCTCCCCTGCACCTCTATACTAAGGTGTCTCAGTGCCCTGTGTTTTCTTACAATTCCTTTGCATTAAAAGGGCTTTTTTTTATGCTGGGGAAGAACAGTTTTATTTTAGATTTATCCAGCTATTCAAGACAGGATGGTCAGCCAGGTCTTTCTGTTATTGCTCAGCGGTTTTTTTGCAGATTAGGATCTTGGTTCTGCCAGAGTTCATCAGAACATACCAAGTCTATTTATCATTGAAATAAAACAGTGAAGCAATTACATTATATTTATACCTTTGGGATAGTTATTTAATTATCAGGAACAGGAAAGTCCTGCCTGCAACAAGACTTTCTCATTCAAGATTTTACATGTCTTTAAACATTTGTCTTTTAAAACCTTATCTGTGTCCTGCAACCTCTTTCCTGCTACTCTGTTCCTACAGTACCTAGCAAAGCTCTGTCCATGTTGCATGTGTCTTCCAGGACAATACCATCTTTCAGACCATCCTCACTACTCAAAGCCCTTTGGGATATCAGAGAGAACTTTTTTAGCAGCAGAAGCTGGCATTTGTGTTTGGATTGCAATCTACATAGAAAACTGCACTTTGTTTCTTTGATCTCTGCTTACTTCCACTGGCTATGCTGCTCTTGGTTTTGCCCCCACCCCATTTAACCACCTTGCTGTGCTGGTGGAACCAACACCTGCTTGTCAGTGCAGAGATGACCAAGCCAAGCACTTCAAACCAGGCTTCATCATGCTGCTATGTGAAGCCACAGAAGTTCTGCCAGCTTTTTCTATGGGAATCAACCCAAGCTGTGCTGACAACACACATGTGAATGGAAAGCTCCATGCAAGCAGAGAATATAACCTCTGTGTATTTTGTCTTTGCCTCATTTGAATCATATTCTAGTCAACCCTTTTCTTTCCTATGTTGCAAGTAGACTCTCATGAAAAACAAAAAGAAATAAAAGAGGGAGTTTTCTTCCTGGGATTTTTTTTTAATCTCTTTCTGTGCTTTGCATTGGCTTGCAACAAGACAAGAGACAAGCTGCTTGGGTAGGATTTCTTTAGAAATCTGCTTTTCAGCAACTTTGTCAGGGAATCTCATTTGCTAAACCGAGGGCAGCACTTAGGATCAGTGCATTGAGATCACACCCATTGAGATCACACCCACTGCTGTCTACCAGGCTCACCTTCCTCTCAAATTGCTCTGGCACTTTCCCTTCACCCCTCACAGGATGCTGCCAGAGCCCTGGTAAGTCTCCCTTGAACACAAGAGCTGCTCCACATCTCTGCTGAGCAGCTGGGGCTCTGAGCACTCTCTGAGGCTATTGGCCCACCATTGTCCTCTGGGTTTATCTCAACTCTACCCCCAGTTTTGTCACTGTATCCTTCAATCCTCTCTCTCCCCATAAAAGTGTCTAGCTGTCTCTTAAACTCACTTTACCATTTGCTTCTTTGACCTTGCTTGGCAACTTATCCTTGTGTTTATTATTTGAGGTGGAATAGTTCTGGCTACATTCCTGGTTTTACTCTTAATTGTCTAATTTTTAGAATGGTGTCAGTGGGGTTGGGGTTTGGGTTTGGGTTTTTTTTAGCTCATCACTCTTGTGACCAGGTCTTCTGTTTCATTAGGCTCCCTTGTGTCATCAGGATTTCCAATAACTCCAAGAATCCTAATGAATCTTTTATTGGATCTTCCCAAATATTGCAGCTGGACTTTCTTGTCCATTAGTGCCATTTTGAACTGCATGCACTGCCTTTAATTATGTTTTTGTTAATTGGAGGGCAGAGAGGGGAATGAGGGTCTTCCCCAAGCAAGGAAAATCTCTGAGATTTTCTCTACTTGTCCCAGGGGGAAGTTACAAACAGGGCTCAAGCAGGACTGAGCAGTAAAACTTTTCCATGTCCTCTGGCAGCTGGTGCCACCTGTGCCTGCTGGTGGCCTTTGGTGCCCACCTCGTGCTAAGAGGAGGACCTGGGGCTTTCCTGGAACCTCTCAACCTGCTCCAGAGTTTTTTCTTGAACTTTTAGACAAAGTGCAGGGAGCAGCTTGCTTACCATGCTGGATTTGCTGTCAGGTCCTGTGGATGTCAAAAACAGGCTGCACACAACAGGCTGTTCTCAGAGCCTCTCTGGGGAGTGGAAAGGAGGAAGAAACATTGGTTTAAAGCACCTACCTGCATCTTCAGGAACGTTCCCAGCTGCTGCAAGGTGGGTTGTTGGAGCAGTGAAATGAATCCTACTGACCTCCTGAAACAGTTCTGGTTGGAGTGGCTTCTGAAACGAACAACTTGCTTAACCCACCATGGAAAGAGAAGGAAAGAGTTACTTCTTTACATCCCCCCTTCCCTTACAGGAATCATCACCTGTCTGAAGGATGGGTTGCTTCCAGGAGTGAAGCAACCTCCTGTTTGGTCAGCACAGTCCATACCCATGAAGACATGCACTAGAAGCAGACCATGTGGCTACAATTCAGACAGGTTAACTCTCATGCTTTCCTAAAGCAGTCAGACACTTTGCTGGGTCCACCTACCTCAAAAATATTCGTCCAAGTCAACTCTTGAATTCCAGTTGACACAATTAGAGAGGGGAGAGATCACATTCCCTTACCTGCTCAATGTATTGTACCTCGTGAAGCAGCATGGAAAAGGAGAAGTGTTATCTATATAATTCACATTCTCCATTCTGGGGGGCTATAGAAGCCATTGGACAGGAAGAGTGTGCCAATCCCACTAGAGACATTAACCATCAGCCAAAATAACATCAGTCACCATTTTCAGTTTAAGAACAGAGGGCAGAGGCATAAAAGATTTGCTCAATTAATTGTGGGATTGAAAATTTTCTGGAGAGCTGAGGATACTTGTAAGATATAATGGAGTGCAGCCCCTTCATCTCTCATGTGGAGGTCAAGCTCACAGAAACTCAGCCTGCTGATCAACCTCTGCGTGTCCCAAACAGAGGAATTGCATGCTGCAAGAGCCAGCATCTGGGGGCTGCTTCTGAGAAATTTATGCAGTAAAGCACTTCCATAAAGGTGGATTACCTTGCTGATAGAACCTCAAAAACAGGAAAATGAAAGGCAGAAACATGAAATGCCTCTCATAACAAACACTGCAAAATAACTGGGAATAAAATTTTTTTTAATCTTATAAACATTTACCATTGTCCTCTCTGTGCCTGGCAGGTTGGTGGGCGTAATGATCATCAAACAGCAGAGTAGCAGTAAGTCTTTCACTGAAAAAGTGGTGACAGCAAAAGCAAAAGGACATGCTCTGTCACTCATCAACCCACGCTTCATTTTTTGTAGCCATCTACTGTTATTATTAGGCATGTGATTCCCCAAGCAGCAAACCATGGCTGTAGCTATTTACAGGTCACTGCAAGTCTGGCCTGTGCTGCAGTGGAGTTTTGGTTGGATTTCACAAAAGATAGTTTTATTTATGTTTGACTAATGCAGGCAAAACTGGAGGCTGATTTTTCTTTTTTTGGCTTTTAGTATAAACACTCGTGGCAGCTCTCTATTTTGGGTGCAGACTGAAAAACAGATTGTTTTGTAGTTGCCGAGAACTGCTGGGTAAATCAGAGGACATTGTTATTGCAGCTGAACTTTTCTTTCAAGAAAGCAGGAGGAGTTGCTTTATTTTTTAATTCTGTGCAGTTTTTATGTACACCATTCGTTCCAAATATTTGATGTTTGCCACACTTGTTATGAGTTTCTCCAGAGAGATGCTGTCTTTTGGCAGCAAAAGATAAAGCTGACTGATACAAATGAGTCACAGTACCCCAACAGTAATTAACAGTGATGCAATACCCAGGCGAAAAAGAGGACTTGAAGAATTAACTGTTGAGTTTTCTTGATGATGCAGCTGCACTTTAAGAGAGAAAGCTCAACCCATCATAGAACTCCATTGTGTACATTAGAGAAAAAAGCTTGGCAAGATACATTAAAGATTTTTGCTAAAGAGATACAAATATTTTGCAAGGGCAAAGGGCGCTGAGGCAGGCTGTACTTACTTCCAAAGAAAAGTAGGCAGTATGACAAAGAAACAGTAATATTTCTTTATCTTCGTTTTCACACTTCATCATCTATGAAAGACTGTCTTTTTCAACCTGCTGAACTGATTTAAGCCACCCCAACTCTAAATTAACTTTTACTTAAAAGTCAGTCCATGACATCCTAATCTAAGAAGTTATCTGTGCTTATGGTTTCAGCCCAGTTCTACAGAAGGCCAGTTCTGCTATTTATAAATGGGATTTTACTTGTTCTATAAAGTTCTTACACAAATCTCACGGGTCGAAAGAGAAGGAATGGTTGGGTAAGAAGACGAACGATTGAAGCAACTGCTTTATAGCACAATATGAAACTTGACACTGTTTTCTGCTGCCAGTATGATTCCCAAGTGAGATGGATAAATTGTGGTCAAGACCTGGACAGGTTAACTAGTGGTCATCAGTGCTGGTGGTACCTTTATATACAAAAAAAAAAAAAAAAAAGGATGCTATTGGACAGGGTATGTGAAATTTAATACCAGACATGAAACAAGACATCTGTTGGACTCTCATTTGTTTCTCTTTGAATGGGCTTTAATTGAAAGCTCAGTGAAAAATGAAGGTTACATTCTTAGTGTTATCAATAGTTTGTAACAGCAACAACATCAGAACAGTGATGCTTCTAATATTTATACATTTTCTAATTGGAGATGTCTAAGAGCAATACATTATCAGATATATATATATACACACAATTTCAAGCAATTAAAAGTAAATAATAAACCCCTCCTCCCAAAACCCTGAAATAATATATTTCCTTACACTAATAAGGTCTTTTTCACATATACTTGACAAAGAGTCTTTTTTAAGTTACTTATCTTAAGAGTAATCTGTTAATGGAGATCCTGGACCAGCCCCATTAGAAGTTCAGTTTTAAGTTTATACAGCTTGCTAGCCACATAACCAGTGTGGCTTTACATTGTAAACAAGTCCCAAATGTCTACAATGATTTGAATTAGTTTTGTGTAAAGGAGATCTATGCATCTCATGATAGAATAAATTTAAGCCAATACATTAAAAAGAGAGAGAGAAAATGAGACAGCTAATTGACAAACAAAACGGTTTTGAGGGTTCAAATATGCAATTCTTTAAAAACCAAGTTAACTTAATTGTAAGATTCTTATTTTATGTACAGAGAGGCTCTGGTTCATCTGGCTTTAGCTGCTCTAGAAAGACAACCTTTAAAAAAGGTTTGACTTGTGAAATTCAAAAGCAGAGCTTCCAACTCTAAAAGTCTGCCTTTTGGCAGTATGAGTACAAAGGTTATCAGAAGTATCTCAGGTGATTGTTCCTTCGTTTTGTGAGGAAAGCTGTAGTAGCATTCAGGAACCTCAGCAGATGCAGGGGTGATGGAAATGTAGAGCTAAACTCCAACAGGGAGGAATCATCCTACCCACTACAGGAATTAAAAAGGTACAGCAATTTGTACCTAGAAAAGTTCAAGTGAAAATAACCCAAAAAAGCTGGAGACAGACATGAAATCTAAGCACAGTTGATAGTAATCTTGAAACTGTGGCAATCTTGCCTACTTTTGTACAAAACCACAAGTAAATATCTCTTGAACTTATTGAATAGGAACTTGTGTAGCTCCAAGTGGAAGGCAAGGCTGAGCAGAATCCTACGGTTTAGTTAACTTGTGTCAAATAGGATGCGAAGGCAGCTGCAGCTCTGACAGAGGTGATCGAGGATGGCTGAGAAAGTTTGCAGTAGCTTATAATGTCCCATCTGGTTTTTTCACTTGTTTGAACTGTCTAAAGGGCCAACTGCAGTTTAGTCATGTTCCTCTGGTGCATGTTGTGATGACGAACTAATTCATCAGACCTGGCAAATTTTTTTTGACAGCTGGGCCACCGGCAGCTGAAAGGCTTTTCACCTGTTAACAAAACACCCTGTTATTAGCTGAGCATGCAGCTCATCTGAGACACTGCTATTTGTTTTCTCTCTGTGGGGCTGTGAGGAGCTGGCAGAGCCCCTGTCAGGAGGAAAAGCACCCCGGGCTGTCCTGAGAGGGCGTGGGAGTGCCCCCAGCTCCTGCTCACATCAGCGCCTGCTGCTTCCCTACCTCTGCCTCAGCTGATGTCTAACAACAGCCTTGCAGGTGACGTGGAGCTCTTTGCAGAGGTTCATTCCTGAGGACAGGCCCTTGCTGAACACCGTGCTGCCATGATTATGCTACTCTTAGCTCTCGAATGACCAAGTCTCAGAGTCACTCTGGCACTCGCACAGGCTTCAGCCCCACCTCGGGCGGTGGTGCAGACGCACTCTTAGTCACTGTGGAAACTGTCAGTGGCTTTTTAAAGCTTGACCTCCAGTCAAGGGGAGGTTTTTCCAGCTAATTCAACGAGTTTTGGCTGAAGTTCTTTGAAACTGCTGAGTGTAAGTGAATATGGTAGAAGCAGCAGAGTTCAGCATGAAGTCTGCTGAGCCAGACCCAAAGTTTTCTACTACTATCTAAATAAAGTGGATTCACATCTATTGGAGACGTCAAATGCTCAAAATAGCATTTTTCTAACATTTTCATGAGCATAATATTCACTACAAATAACTCCAAGCAAAGCACATTCAAATTTAACAAGAAATGACACCATTTTTAACGGTTTAACCTGGTCCTCGATTTCCTACAATGTGTAAGTGGAATTCCAGGCTGTGTTTCTGATGCCGCAGGAATGCTGATGGAATGCTTTCATTAGCTCAGAGCAGTGCCCGGTGACTCATGCTTCTTTTTTTCATTTTCTTTCTTTTTTTTTTCCCTCAAAATAAATACAGTATTTTAAAGTATGTTCAGCTCTGGGGCTGGGCTCTTCAGTACTGTCTACACACCTCATCCTCTCTAACACACTCCAGACACGCTGGGGTGGTACAGCCTCACCCAGGCATCTTCTCTTCTTATTTACCTCACACTTTGGGCATTTCACAAACCAAATCCAATTTAAGACAAAAGGGGATTTGCAAAAATGTGTATTTCTGTTTGCAAACTCCCATTCAAGGTCTTTTAGGTGGGAGGGAGATGCCTAAAATCTACTTTATCCACTTAGCATAGATGCTGGCAAAAGCATCAACTATATCCCATGAGTGCATAAAACAGTGTGGGAAAAAATTGATCTGGTCAAAAACCACAGATTGTACAAACTGGTCTCCTCCCATCAGCATTAGCAAAACCATCCTGTGAGGTATCTGTAATATCTGTAACTCACCAGCTTCTCACAGAACTACCACAGAACAGCAGCACAGTTCCATTGTTTCACAAGCAGCCCTGCTTGTCCTCTCCCAACAAGGGGGAAGCAATCTCTATTAGTTCTGTGCTGGGCATCAATTACTTTGTACTTCATGGTACAGCTTCATGGTACAGATACCAGGAATCACATTTCCATTGCTAAACATGTCTATGGATGGATAAAACTCCCTTGGATTATTTTTAATTTTTTTTTTTTTTGCTGTCACAGTGGAATTGCTTGTGAAGAAAAAAATCCATGAATCTTAACAAATAGTTTGGCAGTTGACTTAAAATTGGGATAGAATTGCATGGAAGCCACCTGTGCTTTGCTTCCTCAAGATTTAACATGGAGCAAGTTAACTTGAGCTAGGTGCTTTGTCACAAAATTTAGGGGCTAAGAAAAAGAAGGAGGAATGAAGCTGCAGGGCAAGGTGGAGATTAAAAATCCCCACCCATCCCTTGTGGTCATTCTCCTCAGGAGCTCACACATCCAAAAGTGCTGCCAGGAGTGGCTCCATAACATCCTGTGCCAGTGGCAGGCAGCAAACCCACAGCACTCTGAGTCTGTGGGGCTCAGATCACAGGGAGCCACGGGGAACCAAGACAGGGAGATGCAAAAAAAAGAGAGCAAGTGCTTCACTGTAGCTAATCTGGGCTAAAAAATTTACTGGAGTCATGCAAGTCCTGAATTAGCAGATCAGTTAGCAATGAAATGTGATGGGCAATGTAGTTCATCCCAGCTTGCCAGCTTGCCATTTTGTCTCTCCCAGAACATTACCTCTTGCTGGTTAAGAAAACATCTTTCTTCATGCAAATGCACAGAGACCCAGGCCCTGCAGCTCAACAGGACCATGGGGACAACCCAGGAACACAGCCTTTGCCATCTGCAGATTGCAAGTGTAGATATGGCCATTGGGTGAAGCATTTATTTGGCCAGAGCCACAGAAAATGCCATTGTTCTCAGGTGAATCATTTCCTTTATTAAAATTTCTCTTTTATTTTTGGAAGTCTGAAATGTGTGTTTTTATGGTCCAGAAGAGAAAAAAGAATTCTTAGCAGGGAGAAAAAGATTTTCAGGCTCCTTGTCCATCTGTACAGAGACTGAATTTAAAAGGTTAACACCAGTATGGAAAACACCGTGACACCCAACAACATGCCAAAGTGCTCAGTAAACAATTACTTGGTAAAAACACTGCATACATGGCAGAAGGAACAGCAAATGTCATACACAGGACTAATTCTAAAACTTACAACTAAAATACAGAGGTTGCTGCAGTTGCTCCTTAATGGTGTTTACATTTATGTGAGGGCAGAGTAGACTAAAATGGCCTCCTTTTTTTTTCCCCCCTGCATTTATATGAAATGCTACAGTTTCTACCAAAAAAAAAAAAAAGTCCTTGAATATTTGAGTAAGCTTTTACTTTAGTGTCTGTCAGTGTGAGTTTGCAAAAGGCACTGCTTTTATCTGCTGGGGAGATTACAGTACAAGCAGCAATAGCAAGAGCTTTGCTGTGCTATCCTGCATTAGGCTCAACTGACACTTGGGAGAAGCATGAGTAGGCACAAATACTTTAGATTACAGACCTTTGGCTAAAGCTAGAATTAAAATTTCTATCTTGTAGGGTTCTTTCAGTAAAGGCAGTAGATCAACTTGACATTTGTGGGCTGAGACCATGATGCTCATTTCATAATAGCTGACAAAATTTATTTTGCCAAGCTGAAATTTCTTTAAACATGAAGGAAGAAAGCATAGTTTCTAAAATCACCTAAATCCCTTTGTGAAAAGTGACTGTCACGCTTGCCACACTGAAAAATCAGCACACTCTGAAATTGTTTCTGCTGTTTTGAATATTTAAATCCTGGTTAAGACACTTTCTAATCATGTAATTTACAACAACATTGATTTAAAATTTAAAAAAAAAAAAGAAATATAAATGTGAAGAAAAGTTTACGCACTTGTTTTACCTGTATGAGTCCTGGTATGAGTCTTCAGATGATCAGATCTGGAGAATTTTCTCTGACAGGTTTTACACTGAAAGGGCTTCACACCTAAGAGACATTAAAAAAAAAAATCTATTCTTATGTCCCAACATTTTTGGAAGGGTGAATGAAATCAGATATTGCTGAAGTTTCAAAAGCCTGGATTTTTTTTTGTTGTTGTTCTAGTTACTGTAACTGCTCCTCCCAGCCCTGTGCCTACACATTACAGAAAGTTAGTCATTAATGAGGCCACCACCCCTTGTAACCTCCTCTTCCAGTGCCTGGGTCTGAAGCATCTGAACAGCTCCATCCTAAACAAGCCCCCACTTAAACCATTGCACCAAGGAAGATCTGCAAACATTGTTAATCCTGACCCTGTGGTTTGGCACTGTGGGTATCCTGAAGGAGCAAAGAAAATCAAGGTGCAGAATTCTATTTTCAGGTGCTCCCAATAGGTTTAACTTACTTCACACTACTACTTTACACATGCCACATAGGTCTTGGGCAAATTTTACACATTGGCAATTTTTTCTTGCAGAACTGTTTAGTTTTAAACATAATATGTTCTCTATATTGGGCACAGTGTATAGAGTGAACAGTTTCATTATGAAAGTTGTTTCAAAAGATGTGTCAGGGTGTAAAAACCACCTAAACAACCACAGTAGTGCTAAAAGGCCAGTTAAAAAACCTAGCCACAGCCTTCTCCTAAAATTCACTTCAAGAATTTGGTGTTATGAGCAGACAACATCAAAAAAATAGAAAGAAGTTCAGGAGTATAATTTCAGGATCACAATTCCCACATACAGATGAACTCTAATTAGTAGGCAAGTCTTGTCCACAAACCTGTGTGTCGTCTTTGGTGCCTTTTGAGTTGGTCTGAACGAGAAAATCTTCGTTCACAGTCTTTAAAATCACACTGGTAAGGTTTTTCACCTGGAGAGGAAAACCAATTTGTCAGATCATGGGGCAAAATGAGAGAGCACCTCAAGCTGAATCAAAAGAGGAAATATGCTGCTCTGAGAGACTTCTCTGCAGTCTGAAGCAGCCCAGTGGAACACCAGGATTGATTTGTGATAAAGCCATACAACTGTGTTGGAAAGTCTGGCATAATTCTACTGCATTGACACTGATACTGAATCTGCTCTAAGAAAACAGACTCTTAGGTTTAAGCTGCAAAAAATTTCCAGTTGAGTGAATTTTTATTTTTTTATCTGCTGGAAAAGAACAGGAATGTCTTGGTTTGTATTTCTCTAAAAACCCCATTAAACCCTTTCCACCTGTTCCAGTAGCACATAATTCATACAGAGGAACAACTCACAGTTTAGACTAAATTGGGTTTAAAGCAAAAACTGAGTTCCATCCACGTAGGTGACAGTTTTAACCACATTAAATTAATTAGAAGAAAACTGAGCAAAAAATTCAATCTCAGAAAAAGACATATTTTTCCCCAAAACACAAATTAGGTTTCTTCCATAAAGCACCATTAAACAGAATTTCTCACATAGCTGCACAGCTCCCACAGGCAAAGCCATGAATTATTGCAAAGCCTCGTGTAAATATAAACTCTTCCCCTCCTCCCCTGCATTTCAGCAGAGATCCTCAGGGTGGGGTTTCTCTGGGATGAAAAGTAAGATCCTGAGATTTTTAGAAAAAGAAATCCCTACAAGCCAGGGTCTCAAATGAACATGGATTTCAGTGCAAAGGACTTCACCAGCAACATAAACATGCAAAAAGAAATGCAGCAAGTGAGGAGTCTGAGGAAAGAGGGAAATACTGCCAGCAGAGCACAGAGGTGGTGAAATTTGGCCAAGTTAAGCCAAAACAATCCTTATGCTGTGACAGGAGGAGCTCGATGATCCTCCAGGTCTGACTTACTTCTAAACTAGGGTGCCTTTGCACAGCACTGGAATCCTGCTGAAGCTTCACATATAATTCCTTTTATTTAACCAGACACATAACCAGACACAAAGTCTGGTTCCAGTGCCACAGCACAGAGGCTCCAGCACGAGCAGGAGTGAAACTTCTCTTACTGCAAAGCTGGGAGGATTTATCCTGGGCTTTATCTGGGAGGGACACACGGGAGCAGCTGAGACCTGCTCTGTCTGCTGTGGGAAACTGAGATGTAAACCAAAGGTCCTGTGGGAAGGACCTACAGGAAAACACCACCTGGAGCAGGCAGCAGGTTTGATTTCCCTCTGTTTAGTTTTAAAAATATATCGCTTTGATAAAGCTCCATTGCAGGTGTCTGCATTTCTGATTCTGCTGTGGTAAGGAAATAAATGTATTCTGGGTCCACTGGTATTCTGAGGCACCAGAGCAAACCAGTTTAGTTTAAAGCTGATGCCTTTTGATCCAGGTGACAGAGAATAAGCAGCATATTAAGGAGAGCTTTCCAAATTCATCCCGGCGTAGGTAAAATAAAGATTTTACAAAAGCAACTAAATCTGCAAGAACAAGCTAACTTCCTGTGACAGTCACCCCAAGGAGTTTATTGATTCTCAAACCTAGGTGTGGACAATTTCTATGTCTGCTGTGCTTAATTTATTAGCATAAGAGATTAAAGTTGCCACAGGTGTTTGAAATAGTTCCATACACTTTGACCGCAAGGGCTCCCTGGGGGGTGCCTGCTTTCCAGAAACCACTTACGTCCAAGGAATTCAGCCCTTTGGCAGATTTAAGAGGGGAATGTCAGCAGAGCAGAATGCAGTGACAGGATGATTGTCTGCTAATTGCAATATAAACTTAGAAGATGGTTCAGGAGGTATTGGAATAAAACAGCATAGAGGGTCCGATGGCATGCACATGAAAGTATTTCTTTAAATATTTTGGAAAATAATCTTGATTAAATTAAAGTCAGATTTAACCCATGCAGATATTAAAGGAATCAATCTGAAATGTTTACATAGGGATATGATGACACTGAAAAGAAAACAAAAAGCAAATAAATAAAAGGAGGCACAACATTTAGATAGAAATCCTAATTTCCCTTTCCTTCTACATCTTCTGTGGCAGCTGCCAAAGCTGACTGTCACATGCCTGTGAGCTCCCATAAATTTCCTCAGAACAGGACAACAGAAACATCCCAGATTAGAAGTCTGTTAGTACCCCACTAAATTCCCACAGTGAGAGTGTGTCATTCCCCCAGGCCTGTCAAAGCCTGTCCAGTAAAAGGCTAAAGTCTCTTTATGTGTGAAAATATCCAGTAATGCTGTCACCTTCCTATGTGAACACACTCTGACCCAAAACAAAACAGGAGATGCAGATGGAGCTTCACCAGCCCTTCTGCCTGAGACATGGTTTCCTACACTACTGAAAGAGGGCACACAAAAGAAAGCCTGAACTTAGTGCATAATGAAAGAATAAAGATGAGAGAGGGTAGAGGGAATGGCATGTCTTTAATATTTAGGAAAATAATTTTTTTAAAAAAGGTTAAGAATTGTAAAACAAGCGTGAACCTGCCTTTGCACATATTGCAATAAATGTTTCTAATAAAACAAACTGATTTTGTCAAAAGTAGTTAAACTAAGGGAAGGGTGCACATTTTCTCTGGAACAAATTCATTTGCTCAGGTGCATGGGGAAACAGAAAATTCTACTGTTGTAGCAGTTGCACAAAATATTCACAGTCATGGCTTTTAATTAAGGAGTTCTGCAAGAGTAAAAGCTGCTGCTAACAAGAACACATGAGAAAAGAAGGCTGATTTTCAAACCAGAGACTGCAAGTGTGAATGAGAATCTGAAGGCTGAACTATACATCCTTCACCAATTCAAACCCCTCTTCTAAAATAAGTGTACCCGCTTAATCAAACAAGTTCCATGATCACAACATTGCCTTGTTAATTCTACATATTTATTTAATATATTTTCTTTAGCAAACTCACACAAAATACATTTGTTTATTTACTAGGGAGCCTTTATAGTTAACATTTTCTGTTGTCTTCACACCATAGCTCAGCTGTGACATGCCGTTACTATTCTGAAATTGATCTTGAATTTTAGATCCCTAAGTATTTTTATTTTATGCTGTAGAAGTATCAGCCTGAAAGGACACAGCTTGACACCCTACCATAAAGGACAACCTTCCTGACCTACAGATTCTCATACTCCATTGCAGATCATACCTGCAGCTGAGCCTCTTTAGGCTAAAGAATATCCCTGGCAAACAGGCAGAGGATGTTGCCTCTGCAAACCTGCTCAGCTTTGTGTTAGGATAAATCCAGTTTTCCCAATGAGTGGCACTGAACCCAAAGGATCTCTGGCAAGAATGCTGATGCTTCCACCAGAAGTGAAATTTATGGGGGTCTAGACATCAATTTGTTTCTGCAAGGAAGTGCCTGAAGCCTGCCACAGAATGCCAACTCACATTATTTGCTGCAAAGTTGAAAAGTTAAATGTATTTCTGCATTTCCTTTCAGAGGCCAATCTGCTGCAGCAAAATACACCAAGATAAGAAAAAAGCTTTTTTGGCTGTACATGTTTCAATAAAGGCATTGTTAAGAACAGATAAGCAGCCTCAGAGGGTACAAAGTGTTAACATATTTTCAGCTAAGGCTATTTGAAACATTGGTAAAAACTGATTACAGAACCCAACTTTGTGTTTCAGGGCCTTGGTTGGTTTTGCAATACAGCAACTGGGAAAGAAGGATGGAAGATCTGATGAGCTAGTCCTTTGTATGTATCTATTACAGAAATAAAAAATATAATCTAGAGCCAATAATATCCTGCAAAGATACAATCTGTTGGTTTTATATCATCTATATGTAACAGTTTGTTTACAAATCATGTGCTCATCATTTTAAAAATGACCAAAATCATTGACCAACCACTACACTAAGATAAGGTGGAAGAGCTCCAAACCCATGGATGTGTCCAGAATCACCTTACAGGAGGATTAATATAATTTTTTGTTTGATTAGAAGAGGTGTGACAAACACAACCACACTATTTTTGGAGAAAACTGGTTCCAAATCTGCTTTTGGCATGCAGGAGAAACAAGTCAGGGTTAGACAAACACATGCAAAGGAAATGGATCTGCATCACAACAGTGGGTTTGGCTGTCCTGGACTCCTGAAGAGCACGGCAGTGGAAAACCTTCATGGTCACTAAGTCCAGACTATCCACACATCAAGCAGCCAGGAAAATATGATAACTGGGAAGCTAACCCCTTCAGATGCTCCCACAGGTCACCAAACACTCCCAAAATCCAGGACTGACAGACCACAGGAGGAGATAGGAAATGAAGAGCATCATATTCTGAGCCTCTACAGCAGCTGGGAATTTGATAAGTAGAATTTCCAGATCATAATAACAGGAAATGTCTAGCACCCATTCAACAGGCTGAGGACAAAACCCTGCCACCTAATAAAGAGGGAAAAGCCCCTTCTGATCCTAAATCTGAATGCACCAGCCAGGCAAGCTACCCAAGCAGTTTTCATTCCAGCAGTGCACCATCCCTTGCTTCCTCCCTTCAGCTGCAACCAGCCTCGAAATCTCACACAGCAATGCTGGTATCAGCAAACACAAGCTTTGGGAAGCAAGCTCGCCTCTTAAGGAGAGAAACTTGCAAAGATTTGAGGAGTAAGTCATTTTTGCTGTCAATATATCAAAATGTGTGTGCAGAGGATCTGTGCCCACCTGTACAGAAAAGGTGTTTGAGGGGAAAATTTTTTTTTCCTCTACCCAGTTCCACTGCAGCATGAAGCAGAGGATGGCTGTGTAGGACCTCAAAGACAATGGGAGAAGCCTCTCTGGGGTGTTAGACAGACACAGCCCTAACCCCTATGTCTTTTGGGGGTTTTCTGACTCTACAAGCCAACATTATAAATGATATAATATTAAAAATCTTCTCCAGCTAAGGAAAAAACATAACATATGTAGGCTGAACTCCTTGTGATTGATCCAGAAATAACACTGGGAAAGCCAAACAACTAAATGGAATAAAATACAGGACCAGAGCAAAGAAATAATGACTCCTAAAACAGAGAGTAAATCAATTTAGGAATGAAGGAAATAGTGATTATGAGAAAAATTCAGAACTGTTTAGGCATAATGGAGAAAAATACTGAATTTAATAGCCTTCAAAAGATTTCCAAATGTTCTTGGTTCCTATTTATTTATGGAAAAAAGAATAGCATTTCTGTAGACCTTCCTTTCTAAAGATGCACTTGCACTTACAGTCTAAAGTATCTTAAATTTTTAATTTTAGCAGCTCTGAAGACAGCTGTCTCAATATTTTCTGACTTGCCTATTCATTAATTAAAAGTGCTTTGTATGCATTTCTCATATTTTACACAATTAACTGACTGAATGGTCTCCAAAAGGAGAAGATTGCAACTATCTTTTATGAAATGTTAGACAATCTGCTAGGTCACCCAGTATGGGCTGCCTTCCTGTTCTCTTTCATTCCTTTGATCTTCCATCCTATCAGTGGTTAACTGAACATTCATATTTACAGATTATATCCACAGACTTCTAGGTAAGCACAGAAAGAACCTTCTAAATAAAAATATGACAGGAAATAAAAAAAAAATTAAAAACTCATAAGGTTTATATCTAAAGATATATCATAATTTTACATGTCCGACACCATAAATCTCCCAATAGGGGAAATAACTCTGTTTTCTCTTTGGCAGTGTTCAGCAAAGCATTTGATTTCTGGATTTTGAGGTCTTATTTCCTGAACTCAGAAAGAATCCAGACATCAGCCTACAAATGACTGGCTTCAGGCTCAAATCTTCATGGAAAGATCCCATAGCAGGGAACCTATTTGCCAATCCTTGCCTACACCCCCAACCAGAAAAGGTTTACACAGGAGAACCAGAGGATGCTGAATGTCTAGGTTCCTCTTGCAGAGGAAACTTCTTAATAATTAACATTAGATGAGATTTGGAGTGAGATTCAATGGTCCTAAATGAGGGGGGAAAGAAGAAAAGAAAAATAGAAGTGAAAAAACTCATAGCCCTGCAATAGAAAGAGAGGGAGGGAGGTGATCTACTTGTTATGTTGTATTTGTCTTAGCTAGATCCAGAGAGCCTTCAGCTCCAAAAGAGGGGTTGCCCAGATGACAAAGAGGGGTTGCCCAGATGACAGAG
>VZTT01026312.1:23741-41283 GCA_013400855.1 Buphagus erythrorhynchus | reverse complement strand
CATTTCCTACCCCCTGTGCTATCTCAAACTCCCACCAGCCCACTCTGCTGTGCCGTGATTCATACCCACCAGTGTGCTTTCTGCTGTGCATCTGCAGGTGGGACAGCTTGAAGTATCTCTTGTTGCAGCCAGGGTAGGCACACATGAAGGGACGCTTCTCGTTGGTCTCGCTCGCCGACCGCACGATGGTCGGCGCCACGCCGGGCACGCGCCGCACGTCCTGCGAGGACAGAGACCTGCTGAGGCCACCTGGGCGCTCCCAGCTTTGGCTTCACACCTTCAGGTCACCCAACACCTCCCCAGCACAAAGGGATACTTGGATAGGTCATACTGGAAACAGGAAATTTGGTTGTGTTCTACATCAGCAGCCTCAGTATGCCTGAATCGGTTCTTGCAGAGCGTTAAAATTATCTGAAGGTGAAGCACGGTGAGCTCCACCCAGTGAATTCTCTCACCAGTGTTTGTATGTGAGACTGAATGGCTCACACTCTGACCTCATGTATAACCACACAATCCTGGCAGAACCCTCATTGCCACAGAAAACAGTTTTAAGTTGAACAGTTTAACAGTTTTAACAGTTTATGCCAGGGCAAGATGTAAGAGCATAAGACGGAGGAGTATTGTCCTTTTTGTTTTAAATACTTTATTTTAAATGTTGATTAAAATGTTTAATATTTTAAATAATGAAGTATTTATTAAAATAAATGTTTGAAATATGAAATTAAAGGACAAGGAAATGGATGTCTTGGATTAACACAAACTGATTAACAACAAAACAAAAACAACTGTCTAGGTGGAGCTGGTGAATAGCTCAGCCTTAATGCATTTTGGCCACTGTCGAAATGTTCCATCAAAGGTGATCTCCTCCTTCTGAGATAATTAACTTCCTTAAACAATGTCAACCATTTACTTTTATTCACTCAACAAAAGCTGGCTCAGGAGCCTGTTTCTGAGAGCTTGCCACTGAATAATGACTTGCTAAACTACAGAGAAAAGGAAAAGGAGAAAAGATGCTATCTAAAACCACTGGTGTATGTTGACAACACAGAGCAACACAGAAGAGACAGATACTCTGTAATGACTTTGCCATCAGTTTTAACAAGGTATATCTTTTACAGGGGTATTTAATAATGACATTACTGTCTCAGAAAAGGAGGAAATGAACTCCCATGAATGGCAAGTTCCTCCCAAATATTCACTAATTACTTAGTTATTAGGAAACAATCGCATATTTCGTTTTAAGGAAATATATTTGAATTAGTAAAGTTTCAGAAACACATAAAAGCAAAATGCCATCTAACACTTTCATGTATATAGTTATTAGATACATTCCATTATAACCACAGAGGCTTCACATGGCCAGAGTGATTGGAGCTAGAAGCTGGGAACTGGATCACATATTTTGGACCATCCTGAGAAGCTGGTAAGGAATATTGCCTTGCAGACATACTTCAGAAGAAGAGATGAGCAATTTTAAATGACTGTGTCAGAAAGAAACCTTATGTTAGAGTTCAGTGGCTTCAGTGAAGTCAGGACATGTAAAGCAATTCTTGACAACATGGGGAAGCAGCAAAACAAGAATGGGTTTACAAACACCAGTGAAGCAGTGAATGAGAACTATAAACAGGCAGCAGTTTTATTTCCCTGTGAAGAATGCCCCACCATACTCACTTGTATGCCTCTGAAGACCCCGTGGGTGTGTATTCTGTACTGGGCCCCACAGCTGTACAGCATGGGAGCACTGTGGTTCTCATTCTCATATCCCGCTGTATGTCTGCAAGTAAAAAATTAAATTAACTTTTTTAAAAATTAAATATTTTTCAGTATTCGGCTGCATGTGAGGGGTTTCTTTTCTTAAGTCAGTGGTAACATATTCAGAGTTCACTTTTACAGCCGTGATATCTAAGTTCAAGCAAAATTCACCAAAGGAAACCTGCTCTGCCTTCATTCACATGGATCTGCTCCCACTGGCACAATGCACTGACTCCATACATACATCTATTAATATCCATTAAGGCAGTCAGGGGAAAAAGAAAAAAAAAAAAAAAGAAAAAGAAATTGTCATGATTTGAACTCTGATGTATTTCCACAAAGATTTTAGGTAAGAGGAAAAAATTCACATAGCAGCACAACGGTGTCATGTGCACATGTTCACATTATTTATCAGTCAAACGTGGGGCTGGCTATTGCTAATATCTTTTGGAATGAGCAAAATGCCTCAAGTTTCACATTAAGTGCAGTGGATTTTTGTCAGCACCTCATGACTCAGATATTACCCGATACTACCAAGCAAGTGATGACATTTATAAGAATAGCAGTCATGTACTCATAAACAGAGATTACAAATCAGTGTCTAAACTATTTATCCCATGTATCAGCTTGCAGGATGCACTACAAAGTAACCCTTTATAAAAATAAAATTTAAAAAAACCCAGCCTATCCCTACTAGGTATAAATTTTCATATTAATTTTAAGAATTTGTAAATTTTGGTGTATTTTGGGGTTTCCACATGTTTTGTTTAATTATATTCTTCAAAATTCTATATTCTCCTGTCCTGAATGTTGGATCATTGCTGTGTCTCCTGTTTGCAGCCTTCCTAATGTCAAAATCACGTGAATGCATTTTAGGTTTAATTTTTGAACGAGTATGTTACATTATCACTTGTAGAAGTATACATTGGCAATGGTAAGTGTACATGTTTTACACAACACCAGAAATTAGAAAGCCCAGAACAAAACCCCAGGGCACACAGCTAGGGACAAAGATGGATATGTAGGATGTTATCCCAGCCTTTGCCAAATGCTTGCAATAGCAATTTGAAGGGGTCCCTGAGGTCCAGACTCTCATTTCACTGGTCCTTCCTTTCCCTTCACTCAAAGTTCATGTGCAGAGTAGAATTACAAGGAAGTTTTAAACCTCTTAAGTGATTTGCAGAACAGTCAGTGGAGCTGGAATGCGGGACATGTCTAAAGGGTTAGTGAGCCTGGGGGCAGAGGAGGGGAGCACGTCTGGGAGCAGCTCTCCCTGCACAGGGTGGGCTGCACTCCTCACCATTCCCCTGGCAGGCTGCTACCTGGCACAAGTGTTCTCTGAGGTCACTTCTTCCACTGCTCTGCAGTGCTACTTTCAAATCCTGGCTCCACCTGCCTGTTCAAACCAAAGGCTACATCTTTTGGGAAGGTATGCTCTGCTTATTTCAATTTTAATTTAGTTTTAAGGTGATAGTAATGAAACAGGTTATGGAGGGGTGACAAGAAAGGATCTCTGTTCTGTAGTAATGTCTGTAATAATAGATAAAGAAGATAGCATTTGCTGATTTTAGCGGATTAAACTATGTTGTAGATGTGCACCATGTCCAAATTAATAGGGTCTCCTCCCTGCCCAGAGCTCACAAGTGGCCTTTTGCAACCTAAACCAAGTAACAAATTACCATTTGCTATCACCATTTGATCAGCACAGATTCCCCATCAACATTAATTTTTCCTCTCTGTTTAAAGGCAGCAAGTCTGTACATGTCAAAAAAAAAAAAAAAAAGCTGGGGAGAGGGGTGTTAAAATCCCCCCAACCCATGGTGATACCCATATTGATCACAAATTACACAGTGCATCTTGAAACAGGAATGGAATGAGAACCACCATTGATAAGGAGGAAGTTGTGCAGCAGAAGCTGTTGCTGACCTGCAGCACAGCAGTAAATCAAGGGTAAATGTGAACTTCAGCACTGGTCACCCTGAGTGTAACCTCCCCTTCACGCCTGTCCTAACAACCTTAAACACCACAATAAACAACAGACACAAAGGCAGATAAGAATTCCCAGGACAGAAACTTTGTAAGGAGAAGCAGGAATATGTAGTAAAATCTTATGCCATAAAACACAGCCTCACTTTCCCTCCAAATTCTCATGGTTTTCATCTTCCAGTGATAACCTTTTTTGTAAAGACCAGTCAGTTCTGAAATAATTCCTCCCAGGAATAAGAGGCAGAACAAAGACCCTGTTTGTGCCCTAAGGAATGGCTCTGTGAATCAGAGGTATCCTCCAGATGATCTCCATCTCAGTTTTTATTACACAGTTGGGAAGCCTTCCTCAACAGCCAGCCTTTTACATATTTCCTCCCCTTATTTCTAGTTATACTTCATTAAAACTGCACATACAACTGCAAAGCCATGAAGATTAAAACCTGTTCTCTGAGCCCCTTGACCCATAATATACTAAGTCCTTAACCAGCTCCCTAGGAGAGGTGCTTTAATAACTAGGAGCCCTATTTCCCATTTTACATTGGGCACATTTCCATCAGCATTGGCTGGTACTCAGCATGGCCATATGGCTGCTGACAGCAAAATGGATCATGAGAGATTTCTTGGTTAAAACACTGTTTATTCATTATGGAGCACTGTGGAATAATCTGACCTTTAGGGGGTATAGAAATTAACAGGTGGATATTCTTAGCAGTCAGTGGGAAAATGGAACACTGAAGGAGGAGTTTTCATAGACTGTCCCTACACCACTGCTCTTTTGAAGTTCATCCTTCACTCTGCATCCATAGTAACCTCATGGGGAAGTGCAGTTCTTTCTCTTTCAGCCTCTTTATTCCATGCTTTACCCATGATTTATGCACAAAGTGTACAACATAGTTGGCACAGTTGGCTTGTTTCATATGGCTGCAGTTTATATACTATCATAAAAGCAGGGGTAGAAGAACAGATACAAATCTAAATCCATTATTAAACTCAAACACCTGCTTTATTGCATGCAAGAGATAATGAGCAGATGCAATACATGAGGAATACAAGTAATTGGTGAATTTATACCTGCAGTACATTAACTAAATGGAAATCTCCAGAGGATAGGACAGTCCTTAACTTTCATCTTTTCTAGTCAGGCACTCTGTGTTTAAGTAGGCAAAGAGACAATGCCTTATAAGCTCAGCTGAATTAACCAAAGAAGAAAAAATATCCAGAAAAAATCCCCCATAAGGCCCAGAGTCACACTCAGGAGAGACACTAGACTGATCCCTCCACAGGTCCTAAAAGGACTCAAAACTAAGCAAGACCAGATGCAGCCAAACTGCCCTGCCAGGATCCAACACAAATTTTTGTTTGAGCAAGGACTGAAGGATTTGGCCTCACAGTCCAGGTCTGCCATTATTTGTAAATATACAACTCCCTTTAACTTCAATTGGAACTGCTCAAAGGCAGAAATGGACTATGAATAGTTAGAGTTTGCTGAAAAAAGGACTCAGTGTATTTTGCTCTCTGGATCTAGACAGCCAGACCTGGAAACACAGCCATAAAATGTAATTCTTGATAACTGGGAAACAGGCTGATGCTTACAAGGAAGAGGTCTGTGCTGTAGAGTATTTAGAAGCACTTGCATTTACCATTAGCCCAGCAAATCCTTAACACTCGCAGAGTAGCTCTTTTAAAATGATTAATCTCAGAGTCGTACAGATTGTACAGAGATTAATAAAAATGAAGGGTTTACAGATGAGAATGTGTGATGAAAAACAGAGCAGCTTTAGAGAGTTGTATCAATCTAAGTGGTTATAAAAAAAAAAAAACTCATAAAAGATGACATTCTAATCTGAATATTTTAAAAAATAATCAAGCTGCAATTTCTCTCTCACACCATTTTTACTTTGTAAAACTGAAATTGCTTGTCTAATGTATAAAGCAGCTACAACTTAATCTGAAGAGTTAAGCTTTTTATTATTATTTCATAAACCAAAAAAGGGAAGCTTTAGGGCACACTGAGGAGAGCTAGAAAATTTCAGATGAAACATGAATACACATTGATTCATGAGATTCAGACTTGGAAGAATAAAAAAAGCCAGAAAGCAAGATTACATAAAACAGGCACCACATTAAGCTTCAATTTAATTGTGTTTCACTGCAGGAACAGGAATTTTAGGGTTTAGAAACAGAGCCAAAAATGAGGCAAAGTGAGGGTGTGGGCTAGTACCGTTGATAACAGAACATAAAGGAAGAGAAGTAGAGTTAATTCCCTCTGCTAAAATATTTACCATCCTAGCACCCTGGGAAAAATATGTATGGAGACAGAAAAAGATCCTGATTAGCTATATAGAAGATCCTGCTTCTGCCTGGTTTTTGTCTAATACTGTTATGGAGGGTGGAGTATGAAGCTGCATTTTTATCTGCCCTTTCCAAAGCAAAGGAATATTAAAAAATGTGATTTCACAGATTTGAGCCCTTCTGCCATCCTCAATGGGAGAATCAGCTGGCTAATGAAAGGAAAGCTCTAAATTTTCAGGGCACCTTTGTGTTTCTGACTTCAATAGTCTTTCTTTGGTTTGGGATTTTTTTATCATCAACCTGAGTGGAATCAGGATTTCACCAAAACCTTCCCTTCAGAACAAGACCATCAGCTATTGGTGGGAAAGGATAAATTCCATATTAGAGACTGGAGGTTATTGCCCATTTCCAGCTCATCTCAATTGCAGAACTGAACCCAAATTTTGCACCTCCAAATTTTACTAATACCACCAAAACTAAACAGAAAAACCTTTAGAAACCACTCCTAAACAAGAAACGTTTTCACTGCCTTGTTTTAGATGCGGTTTTAAGTGTTCTACAGAGATCATACCTAATATTCCTTACAGTGAGCCTGAGAAAACAGCAATAAATACCAATTTCCATGGAACATGCTGAGTGTTTAACATCCAAGCAAAACCAAAAGGGGAAAACCAAAATGTTGTCTGGTTCTATGCCTGATTTTCAGATGACTGTGAGAAATGTGGATCAAAGCTTTTTACTCGAGCAGCTGAAGAGAAAATTACATTGAGTCTTGCTGTTGGGAATGTAGCTATACTTCTTGTCTACCATGCTGTATCACTTCCTGCTTGGTATCAGTTATTTCCATGTCACTTTTACACTTAACTCTTCAAAATATAAAGGAGGGTTTTATAGTCCTGAGTTCTTCCTCTAGATCCACAACAGAAGGAAGCAGCATTTTTCATATTGGACAAATGAAAAAGCAACACAAAAATATGAAAGACAGAAACTGATGGCAGAAATGTCCATTAATGTAGAACATGAATTTTGAGATGTTTGGGACCCACTGGCTTTCCTGCAACAGAATAAATCTGACCCCAGCAGCTCCAAACAAAATACCACAAATGAGGAACAAATCATCAGCAAACAGTCTGAGGAGATAAAATCCAGTCCCACAGTGAGATTCACTGCCTCAACAATGAAGCTTTCCTTTCAGATTCTAGAGGCTGCCAGTTTGTGAGACAGCTTGCAGACAAGCCAGCCCTCCCTCTGGTCCACCCAAAGCTCAGAAGGTGACAGAGGGATGCCTGGACAAACAAGCCACACAACTAACACACACAAGCTCTCAGAGCACTCCTCTTCCCTCACATGAGTTGTAAGAACAACTTGAGCTCAATCAGAGCTCTGTTAGTTTGGAATTCTGGACCCAAGTGAAAATCTAAAATGCAGATTCAAGTCTCTTGGGCTGTATGGTAGCAGTAGTGGGTTGTCTTCTTCTCGAGGGACAGCTCTTGGCAGAGGGAAGGTCATCTTGGGCCATCAGACATCCCTTTGGTTTGCCAGTGAGTAGAAACCTCTAGAACTCATGGCTGCAGCCTCTTCCATCTGCTTCCCTGCTAACACCTCTCTCCCCTTCCCCTGCCAGTCCATCACGGTGCTGTACTCTGGCAGAAGACAGCATCTCAGTTCACTTCAGATGTCTCTCCTCACCATTTAGCAGTGGCTGCTCAGGATCTCTGTTCCATACCTTTTCCTGCCCACCTTTGCCTTTCTCTCATGCCATGCCTTCCACAGATTCCTAATGCTTACACCTACTGAAAGCACTCAGACCAAACTCCACTGATATGTAGAAACTTCTTGCTCTCAGTTCCAATATCCAAAATTAAAATATCCATGATGGAAAAAGCATTCAGGAAAAACAGTCTTCCATGGCCTTAAAGCCACAGGCTGAAGCAGGCTCTGAGCAGATGAAATCATTCAAAAGTTTAGATGCCAGGCTCTTGCTGCTGCTGACACACAAGTTCATAAGCTTGCAACTCAACGGGAATGATTTTCACAATGACTGGAAGGGACACAGCTTTGGCCACCTGACAGTATTCTTTGCCTAATTTCAAACTTTTAATCTTGGTTGAGGAGATTCTGGAGTTGATTACCCAAATATTGGCAGGACTGTAAAGAGCTAGAACCAAGATGCTCTCAGATAAAGTGCTAGACAACTTCAGCACAGAAATTGCCAACCAACTCTACCTAAATTGCACTGCAAAAGCTTCATTTCAGTGTGTTAAACTTATGCTAAACATGAACCCAGAAAAGCAAGCTACTGACCTGGTCTGCTGTCAAGTATAAAGAGTATGACCCTTAAGTTTTATATAACTGTAGAGCTCTCCAACTATTTGCAGAACTTACTGGCAATGTTTTCTTCCTTCTTATAATGTGCAAAAGTCTCACCAAAGCCAGGAAGAAGTGCTGGGGAGAACTGAAGGCAAGGAGCTGAACTGGGACTGTCATCGTTGGACAGAATCTAGAAGCTCCATATTTCAACAGGAAGATTGACTCCAAAATTCTTAAATTACAACTATGAGATTGAGAAAAGCATCTGAAACACTAAACGCCTGGGAATCACTTATGAACAGTTCATATATTTTAAAGATGTAAATCTTGGGAAGAATACCTTATGTTCATGGCAACTGAGATTGGAGGTACTGTGTATTGTAACTCTCAGCCAGAAAAGACAGATAACTATTTTGGCTCATATTACCAGTGATGAGGCTATGTCTAGCACTGATTTTCCACAGATTCTACAATCTTGGCCTATACCAAAACTTTCAGCTTTGTTTTACCATAGATCATTCATCTTGATTCTTTCCCCCTTTCCATGCATCCTAGGTCACATACTTTACACTGCTAACAGTCTGACTCCTGGACAAGTAAAAAGCCATTTATTTTGTTCAGTACTCCTTTAATATTCCTATTGTGACTTTTTTTTTTTTACTGAGTTCCCCAAAGAATAACCTCTTCCTTGCTTTAATAACTTGGACCTCGGTCAAGGTTGATGTGTTTCTCCATTTTGCAGGATATTTTCTTCAGAAGAGACAAAACAGTGTCTAATATTGCAATGACTGATCTTTAAAGGGTACAGTTTCAAGAGGAAATCAAAAAGACTTAAAAGAGAAAAGTAGGAAATACCCTTTAAAAAGAGGGGATTGACAGCAAAGACAGCTGTACACAACTGTGGGATTTTGGGATCTTCTTTAACCAGAAGAAAGCTCCTCAACAGATTTCTTCAGGCTCAATTCCCTTGTCCACTTGAATACAGATAGTTTACTACACTACTCCCTCTAACCTTCAAACACCGTTGGTTTATGAGCTACAAGGAGACCTATAATATTTTTTTTCTTTATCACAGTACAGCAGTGTACACAAAGTCCATCTTGAGCAAGATTTTTGCATCTATGGACAACTGCATGAAAGCACAAACCTGTGCAGGCTTTTATCAGCCTCTCCTGCTGTTCCCTCGGGACTGCACATGCTTGGACACTGAGAACATCTCAGAGTTGGCAATACCTGCCTTCGGTGGGGGAGTCTTCAGAGCCAATTATCTCCTCAGAGCAGTGAATTATCCACTCTGAGCAGAGCAGGCAATCGGTGTCTTTTGATCCAAAGGTGGCTCTGCCGCCCAGGGCAGCGGCCGCGGATGCACCGAGGCGAGGATGCGGGTCCCGGGTGCGCTGGGGGATGCCCGGTCCCGGGTGCGCTGGGGGATGCCCGGTCCCAGCAGAACCGCCGGAGGCACCGGGCACGGAGGGTGCGGAGATGCAGGCGGCGGCCCCGGAGCTCTGCCCGCCCCGCAGCGGCCGCCAGCCCGGCGGGGCCCCCGGCGCCTCGGAGCCTTCCTGCCCGGCCGGCCGCAGGAAGCCCGCGGGGGAGGCGGGCCGGAGCCTCTTCCCGGCAGGTGGGAGGGCGACAATGGCCGGGAGGAAGGAAGCCGGGAGGCGGCCGGGCCGGGACACAGGACGCAGGGCCTGGCGAAGGCAGGGAAAGGGAAGAGGGATGGTAGGAAGGGGCGACGGCTCAAGGAGGAGAGCGCGGAGTGGCCGCGGCTGCCCCTCGGGGCACCGGGAGCGGGCACTGCCCGGCCCTGCCCGGCCCTGCCCGGTGCCACCGGAGCCCAGCACAGCCAGCGCTGCACGGCCAGCACCGCCACCCTCCGCCCGGGCGGGGGCAAGGATCATCCGAAACACGGCAAACTACAGCCAGGTGATGAGCCACTCTCAGGACGTGACAGCATTTTTTTCATGCAAGTGACCGGATTCAAATGATAAAATCCAAGATACGGTTAGCTCAGCAATGCAGCTTCACTAGGGCAACAGGTTAGAAGAGAACAAATCTCCTTACCCTTTCAGTGTGGATCCCAAGTTCATTTGATTCCATGTCATGCATTCAAGCTGTGAGGTCATCTGGTATAAATTGTCGCTGTTGTGAAAAGACGTAGAATTAGAACTAAAATTGCAGCTGTCAAATAAAAACCAAAACATCAGAATATCAACAATTTGTTTGTGATTTGTTTTAAATATATGTAACAGTAGAAAGTGAATTTATTTTATATAACCCTTTTTATCGATGCATTATGAATTTTTAAAAATAAAAGGAAATAAAAGAAAAGGAAATCTGTCGCTCGAAAAGACGCTTTGAATCTGCAAGCCTGACATTTGTAAAGAGCTGGAAATAGAAACATAAAACTTTTTCCTTCCCGAAAAATAATATCCGATATTGACACATTGAAATGAATGAAACGAATATAAGGAGTCCGGAGGGGTAACGCGAAGGATTATTTGTTTTAAAAAGTCAAATCTGTTAACTGTTTTAACCAGGAGTGTGAGAGACCACGTGGGTAATGGAGTGAAACAGCTATCGTGACTCGTGATGGATGTTGCTACATAGAGGGGCTTGACAAGCGGGAGAAAAATGGAGTGGCTGAGCGATAAACGAAGCTCACCGCTGGAGCAGGCTCTCTCCCCGCCGGTACACACGGCGGGCAGCCCGGGGAGAGCGGCAGCCGCGCCTTCCCCGCTCCGCTCTGCGCTCGGAGCGGCAAACGCGGCCGCGGAGCGGGGCGGCGGGAGCGGAGCCCCGGGAGCCCCGGGAGCCCCGGGAGCCCCGGGAGCGCTGTCCCGGCAGGACAGGTCCCCACGGGGCCGAGGAGGTGCCGCGGCTCCCCCGGGCCGGGCTGTCCCCGCAGCGCAGCTCCCGCAGCCCGGGGAGATGCGGTGCGAGCCCCGAGCCCTCGGGCGAGCTCTGTGATGGATGCCGTCTCCCCGCTGATTAATTACACCTAAATTCGCTGGATTTACGCGGTGAATTTATATAATTTTGTTATTAGGAGAGGGTATTTTTTTTCTTCTTCTTTCGTGGCAGGTAGAAGCGACCTAAAAAAGCCAGAATCCAGTGGGAAGCTTTTGCATATAAAAACAAATGAAGTGACTTCAATCTCGAAGTATGCGTAATATCATTTGTCAGTATCACTGGACACTATTATTCATTAGTGTGTCTGAAGTGCTATTATGCTACTACAATGTCCTGCATATCAGCTCAGGAATTGTTAAACTCTCCTGCAGTTTCCCCATTTGCAATAGCAGTCCGTGCTGGTCTGTGCCAACTACGTTTTGCAATTCCACGAATTCTTCCTGTAATGCTGCTGTAATTAATTCCTCCAGGACCCTGATTTTTATTAGAAGTGCCCGCCCGATGCATTTACAGCAGGAGATTTCCCTTTAACTTTCTTTCGCTTGACAGTTCATTTATAAGAGCCTCCCCCACAATATCCACTTTTTTCCCCCCTCCTTTGCTTTTTCATAAAGCAATACACTTATTCATCTTGTCACAGCTCGCAGCCACTGTATTCCGTGCCGCCCTTGGGTGACAGTGTCCGAGCCCAGGCGCCCCGGGAGCAGCGCTGTGCCCGCCCGGCCAAACGCGCTCCCCGCTCCCGGCTCTGCAGCGCCGGCCGCGGCTCCTCGGCGGAGCCCGACCCGGCTGCGGCCTCCCAGGGGAGCCCCGAGCGCTTTTGGGGCAGGCTGGGCGTGGTGGAATGCGCTGGGAGATGGACGGGAGCAGAACTCCGCTACTTGAGCTAAACCCAGCTCTGCCCCGTTTGGTGTCTCCTGAGACCCAGGAGAGACCCTCAGCCCTCGCCCCCTCCCTTGTCCTCCTACTGCGGGGGGCTGGAGCCGGGGAATGAGTGCGGGGGGAGCAGGTGCCCGGCCTCGGACCCCGCACCAGCCCCGGCCGCGGCTCGGGCTCTCGGCATGGCCCAAGTTCGCCACACCCGGGCACTGGGATGCCCACGGAGCGGCACCCGTGCCCCCTCCCATGGGCTGCAGGTGGGTCTGTGCCATCTCTGCGGCCGGCAGCGGCCAAGGGAAGGAATTTCTTTTCTGTGCTGAGCCACGGAGCTGCGAGGTTCTCATCTCGAAAAAGCCGGGATTGCCGAAGCTTTGGCTAAACTGGCCCTGGGCAGGAGGCAGGTGGGCACCGCCGGGCTTCGCGCCCCCTAAACCCGGAGATAAGAGCTGCCCCGCCGGCCGCCGCTTGCCCGGGGGCCACCGGGCAGTGGCTCGAATTAAACATCTCACCTCTGACATGTGACAGAGAGCAGGACGTCCCTAACGCCATTTACGCCTCGCCATGGTTTATTATTGACAGTACCGTGAGATGATCTCATGGAACCAACAGCCCCGCTCAAAATCTAGGCTTTGGATGGGGTTTGAATGAGGAGGAGGAAAGCGAGGTCTCAAGGGATATGCTTGCACTGATTCCAATCTGAATCCTTGGCCCTTCGAGCGGCCACAAAGAAGACACTAAAAATAACTTATTTTCATTACAAAGATGCTTTTAAAAAGAAACGAAAGGAGGGGGGGAAACATTTCTACAACGGGGATTAATGTAAGTTGGAGTGGAATAAAAGGAAGTCAACGCTGAGCAAAAAGGGAACTTAAAAGGAAACCAGTAGTAGATCATATAGAGTTTGTTTTGGCCTGCATGGCAGTATTACCGAGTTCTTGACCTCTGCACAGAAAGAGCTATAATCTGAACCAAGACTCCTCCACTTTTAAAGTCTTTGCAAGTGTGACTCACAGTAAATTTTCAACATCGAGCATGTTTACTACATTAAACAGCGCGAGGTAGAAAAGTTCACATCACCATTTTTAATGGACCCACAAACACACGTTTTGCCATCTGCGCGGGTTTCTCATCCGTGTCCAGCTACCAGCCACAGGCGCGGGGCAGCGCAGCGGGCCGGGCCATAAACAGAGAGCAAGTAGTGGCCGGGGAAAGAGATTTCAGAGACAGTTTGCTTCAGCCTAAGAATTACTATCTTTCAACCATTTCTTTCTTCCCAACTTTGCCGCTGTACGGGAGAGAAGGCGAGTCTGAGCCCCGAGCGCCTCCGCTCTGCAGACGGGCTGGACCCTCCTGCCCGCTCCACTCGGACCCGCGGGTCGGACTGGGGCTGCGCTCCGCAGGGAGCGGGGGAGCCGGGAGGGTCCCTCGCACCCAGCTGGGGAGATGGAGATGAGGGGGGAGCGAGAGCACCAGGTGGAGGTGACTCCTTCTGCATCCTCTCCCTCGGCTCTCTCCCTCCACCTCCGCCCGCCGAAGCGTCACCCCTCGGGTCCTGCTGGGCGCGGCGGGTCCGGGACGGGGGCGACGGAGGGGTGGCCGTCCCTGCGAGGGGCTGCAAGGCGGAGCAGACCCTCAGCCTCGGCTGGGGTGAGTGGGCGAAGGACCACAAACCAGCGCTGCTCGGCGACCCGGGGGGCGCAGAGAGGAGGCGGTGCAGCGAAACACCGGCCGCCGCATCCCGCCGGGGACAGCGGCAACACCACCTCCCGTTCCCGACCTCGTCTCCCTCGCCACATCCCCCCCTCTGCACTGCTAAAGGCGAACGGGAGCGCCTGCTGTCCCCAGCCAGTGCGAGGAAGGACAAATCCCGCATTCCGGGGCTGAGCACCATCCCCTGAGCGCTCATTCTCTGAGCACCCCGCGCAAAGGGCGCCGTGTGCGCAGCGCGCTTGAGAGAGCCCCGGCACTCGGATGCGGCGACCGAGCAAACAATTGACAAAGCAGAGCTGTCGAACTCGACCTTAACTGCGAAAAGCAGAAGAAATCTTCGAGAAGGAGATGCGGAATTAACACGGTCTTGGAAAAAAAAAAAAAAAAATCACGATTTTGCCAAATCAAGATAAATGTTGATAAGGACAGTGCGTTGATAAGGACAGTTTTCAGGCGTTGGCGATGTGGCAAGTAAGTCCCGCCCGTTCCTGTGCCGCAACGCCTCATCCACTTTCCTAACCACATTTTCCAGGCGGTTTTGAACGTGTTCAACAGGGGACAAGGAGAGGCCGGCCCGAGCTCAGCCACCTGTGCGGGCCTCGCTGCGGGAGCAGGCTTTGTACAGCTGGGGCTGTCCTCGACGGGGAGCAAGCTCTGCCTCGCTCACACCCCCACACATCAGTATTGGCTCCTGAGAGGTTTAAAGGCTTAAATCCTTATCTTACTGGAGTAAGCCGTAAACCTCCCAGGGAGCAGGGCAGGATCAAGGCTGAGGTCGGGAGGAAATCGCCCCCGTGGCTCAGCGCTGCCCACTCCCGCCGGGTGCGGGACCCCAAGCGCTGGGCGGGAGGTGGCCGCGCTAGGGAGGCGACCTCTGTGCTCACCCCTGCCTCGGTGGAGGCACATGGAAGAGAGAGCTCTCGACACTATCAGCATTCTCCTATCGGAATCACACCTCCAGGTGCTGCAGCTTCCAGGAGCGGGGCGAGGGCGAGCCCCGGGGCCCGGGGGACTGGGGAAGGCGGTGGCTGCCCGCGGCCGCTCGGAGCTGCCCTCCCCAAATCTCCTCCAAACCATATTTATAGATTTCCCTGCGCGGGGAGCAATCTCTGTCACTTCAGCGCAGGAGTTCTCCCCGCCAATTATTCTGTACGCTAATCTCTCTGGATAGGCTTCTTTCCTTCCTTCATTACCTCATTCCCTCCTTCCCTTGACGTCAGCTCACGTTCATTAGCGAAGTGGCTTCTGGAAGTGACAGAATTTTGTTGTCTCACGTCCAGTGTCGATTAATCTGAGATAATATAAGCGGCCTACAAGAGGAGCCGCTCGCGGCTTCCTTCGCAGAGGCACATTGTTTTGTGTGCGAGAGTTACTTAGCAACTCCGAGATACGGGACTGGCTCCAAGTTCACAAAAAGTTGAGGAATAAATTTTGGGGAACTTCTTTTACTCACTAAACACGTTGTAAAACTCCAACGCCCAGCCCCCATGTCAGACCGAAATAAAAAACAACCCGGGAAGCCGCGCTTGCCACGGGCCCGTCTGTTGGCAAAGAGATTTCGTTGCTCGCAGCAAAGCTCCAGACGCACCTTTCTCCCAGCAAGGAAATCCGATAGGTTTATTGCCCCGATTTCAATAAATAACCTCCCTGCAGGCCAGCTCCCATCACTCCTGGGAGCCATCGGAACGGCTCTTGGCCTGCAAGACGAAACCCTTGGACGGAGCTGAGTTTTAATCGCCTGTACCAGGCTCTGCCCACGGCTGCTGCCCACCAGCCAGCACTTCCACACCTTCCCGACCTCGGGGAAGAGCTTCGGGGGCGCGTAGAGCCAGGAACGGAGAGGAGGCGAGGGGCGCTGCAGCCTGGGGCTCTGCCCCAAGCGCTTCCCCCCTTTGCGGCTAAGAGCAAATCCCAAAATCATTGCACCGGCGGGCTACGGGACAGGCCCAGGGAGTGCGGGCAGCCCGGCTCCCGTTCCCCAGAGGTGGCCGGCACCTGCAGCCGGAGCGCGGCTCTCCCGTGCCCGGCCCCGCCGGGATGCTCTGCCAGGGCCGAGCGGCGCCGCCGGCCCCGGAAACCTCCGAGACACAGCAGGGCCCGCGACGGAGGGCGCGGCACCTTTTTTTCGTTTTGTGGGGCTTTGGGGATGTCGTTTTGTTTGGGTATTTAAAATTTTTTTTGTTGTTACTTTCTTTGTTTTTGCTGGCTTTTTGCTTGTTTGTTTGTTTGGGAGTTGGGGTGGTTTTGCCTTAGTATATTGTTTTTACGTGTGAATCTTCTTTTTTTCGGGTTTGGTTGGGGTTTTTCTTTTTTTTCTTTGTTTTGTTTCTGAGAAGGGAAAGAATAAATCTATTTCCCTGGATAAAGGAGAAGCTGTTTGAACGGCATGCGGGGGAGAGAGCGCGTCCCAGCAGCAACCCGCGCACAAGGAGGGCAGGCAAGGCTCCCTGCCGGCCGAGGTACCTGTTGTAGGGCGTCCGGAGGAGCAGCGCCTGGCTGCCCGTGCAGCTGTCGGTCGGCGTGTGACAGCCGTACACCGGGGGAGGCACCGAGTACTGCTGGTCCCCTGCGGAGAGAGCAGCACTGAGTTAACCCTCGGGGCGAGCGCCCTCGCCTCCGCTCGCCCTGCGCTGAGCAGGGGTCTCCAGGGCCCCGTCCTCCAGCACCGGGCAGCTCCAGCTCTGTGCCAGGCCCGCGGGGGCTCGGGGAGGGTCCCTGCGGGTTGCCCGGCAGAGCCCGCGGTGCGGGGCCCCGCGGAGGCAGGAATTAGGCAGGAATTAGACAGGAATTACCTAGGGAGGGCTGCTGGCTGATGGGGTCCTCGTGTTTGAAGGAGTGGTTGGTGAACTGAGCGGCGGGGTGGGACGGCGTGTGGCCGTAGCTGGGGGTCCCGTCAAAGGCCACGGTGCTGTAACCTGGCGGAGAGAGCACAGCGGGGTTAGAGCAGGAGCTCCCGAGTCCCTGCGAGCGGCCGGCGAGCGAGAGAGAGCGGCTCATGGCCACGCACCCCGAGCTCGAAACGCTTCGCCTCTGATCCCCCCGCGATGCTGCTGCCCACGCCGAGGACAAGGACAGGGCCAGGCTCCCCGAGCCCCTCGGCCCCTCCGCCACCGCCCCTCGGCACTCGCACATCTCTCTCTGCCGGGGGAGCCGCGCCGAGCCCGCGCCCGGGCGCGGAAAGTCGGAAGTCTCGTTCGTGTTTAAAGAGAACAAGATCGGCTTCGGTAATAAAAAGGATGTTTCCATTAATTGTTGCTCATATTAAAAGAGAAAGATTCCCATCTGCTCAGTGTACCCGTCTGACGCTTCCAGTTTAGAAGTTACCCGTTAATCTTGCGCTTTTATTTTATTTTGTTAAGAGCGGCTTTCTGAAGAGTCTGCAATAAAGAGGCGGAATGTTACGTGCAAAAATAAAACTCCTCCTTTCAGCGAAAATTGCTCTCCAAAATAATAAACAGCCTATTTTGTTTCCTACACCGAGCAGATTCAGATGGAAAGAGCCCACCTCTGCTGACCCCGGGCCGGCACGGAATCGTAAATCAGGTGCTTGGACACCAACTTTCATTAATGACTTGGAGCTGGCTAAACAACTTCAGCTAAAAAAGTAATTACAAAGTAATATTATCTCAGAGGCTTCTCGGCTCATCAGCATTTACCCCGAGAAACAAGCTCCTCCGAGAGTCACTCTTAAAAAAAAAAA
>VZTT01026312.1:3329-15474 GCA_013400855.1 Buphagus erythrorhynchus | reverse complement strand
GCGGCCGGCAGCGAGCGGCCACGCGGGCTCCGCGGGATTTATTAGCGTGCTGCTAGGACGAGGCTCGGTATAAATCACGGCGCTGTATAGGGCCATAAAGCATCCCTGCGTATCCCGCCCTCGCCGGGGTTCTGGTGAATAGGAGTTCATGGAAAGCTGGGTATCAGTAACATCTTTCAGATCTGGAGCATGTGACGTTTTTAAAGTCTTGGATATACAATGGGATATACTTATGGAGCAGCTAAAACTATTGCATAGGATTTTTATAGGTATTTTGTACTTACGTACAAAAGAAATTTTTGGGAAAAAAAGCTCTTAGGTAATATGCTCAGTTCTTGGCATTACCGCTAATGGCTTTGAAAGTAATAAAATTATTATTTCGGCAGGAAAAAATAAAAATATTCTAAAATGTAGTGCATTATAAATGGGTGTCTGGCAACTGAGAGTTAAGGAATTAATTACTCCCAAGTCGTAGCACACAGATCTCATTGTAAAGGCACATTGAACTCTAAATATAATAATATATAAACACATCAGTAACAATACCTGGCATGGACACCGATTCAAAGAATTCTTTGAGCCACCTGGGACACCACCTTTGAATATGGGTACATACCGGGAATGTAAACCAAACATTTATACATTCAAAAGAATTACAAAGGCTCCAGCTGCAGTGGGCAAACACTGCAGTGCCCTCGGTACCTCACAGGTAAGGAAATGCACCCACAGCCTCAGGTCTCACTAACTGTAGGATATTACAGGACAGGGACAGAGGATGAATTGTCCTTTGCCAGTTTCTTCAAAGACTGCCCATAAATATGTTTTCCTAAACACTAACCATCCATGGCTTTTATCTATCCATTTAATTCTTTAACAAATACACTTCAACAAGGCAAAGCAAAGTCCAAATCTCCCTTTGTTCTTGCAAAGCCCTTTTGCAGCCCTGTGTGAAGATATCCAGTTGTCCTCAGTGGGAAACAAGAGGTCTCCAGCAGCCGTCTTAGCTGAGGGTCTAAACCCCTTTTTTTGGGTTTTGTTCATTGTACACACCTCAGAGGAATTAATCCATGTAAGTCCCTGACTAAAAGGGCTATGGGACAGGTGTTCCCACTGAAATCAGTGCCTGAGGATGTCAGTCCATGCAGTGGGGAAGCCAAGGACATCCTCTGCCTGAGGATGTTTGGTGAGCATGGAAAACAAGCAGTGGGGACAATGTGCCTGATGCCTAAAGCAGAAGAGAACCAAAAGTTCCTGGGCTCTGTTCAACACCTTCTGCACACCCCAGAGAAATGGGAGAGGTGACAGCAGTCTTGCTAGAAAAATGGGGGACTCCAGCAGTATTTGTGGAGTGCTTGGGTAAGCAAAGAAAGGCAGATGGTTGCATTTTGCAGCAGAGCTCTGTGTGATGTGTCAGTGATGTGACCTGTGAGGGGGTGGCAGGGCTGGAGCTGGAGAGCTGTTGCAACACGGCGGGTCCCTCCTCCCAGCCCCAGCAGCACAGCACAGCCAACACCCACGGCTCCTTCCCTTGCAGCCTGGGCAGACATTCCACTGCCCCCAGCCCCCAGCACAGCCCTTTGGCTTCCTTAGAAACGGAGCAAACCCAGTCCTTTGTAACCGCAGCTCCACGAAGGTGCATGTGCCTCTTCTCTCTCTGGGCTGCACGTACTGACACGTGTGGATTGCAGCAATACACACAAGGTAGAGAAGCTCATTTTACTCATCTGGGTGGCTGAAAGCAACAGGCAGCAAAAACGTACCCCCATGTGAAACAAGAGTTTTCCCAGCTCTTAATTCCTAGGCTTCCCACTCAATGTGGCTTTTGGTCAAACCTGAAGGTTTACAGGCAGCCTCTCTCTCCCTTGAGTGGGTGTGGGATATCTGGTCTGGACATAAGTGTGAAAGGCCGTCTGAAAAGTCCATGGTTTCAGGGCATCAACCCAAGGGACATCTGCTGCAAGCAGGGGCAGAAGCCACAGTATCAGATACAATTCAGATGGGCTGCAGCTGTCACTGTTTTCAGATTTGTGACCGTCACTGTCCAGCTGCAGCCTCTGCTGCCCCCGCTGCCACTGTCCCACAAAGCTCATGCTGAGATGAGCTGTGCAGGGACAGAGAGCGAGGGACGAAGCTGCAGGGAGAGGTGGGGGAAGAAATGAGAGGAGGGAGGGAACTCACGTGTTGAACTTGTCTTAGAAGTCAAATTTCTTCTTCATGAGATGCAGGACATTCCCTTCCCTTCAGATTTTATGTCTGTTTGATTGCACTAAATTCATCTGAGTACTGCTATGACACAGGAATTAAAAGCACCGAGGGTTTGCTGTAGCTGTTGAGTCATGGGCGCCGACTGATCAAATCTACTGCTTGTTTTTCTTCCTATTACATGAAAGCAGAGTTCAATAAAGTTCAGATCGGAGCTAAGACCTACTTTGTGATGTCTTGACAAACCTTTCCTGATATATTTATCACATATTAGTCAGAAAGAAAGAAGCACAAAGGAACCTTGTCAACTTGTTATTTATGTTTTTTAAATGAAATAGTGAAAGGAATGAGCAAGTAAGTGTGATTCCTTTCTCTAGATTGCAGTATCATAGATTAATAGCTCTATGAACAGATTTGCAAGTAGCACCATCATGCTAGTCAAGATATTAAAAAAGTTTATGAGCAGTTGCTTAGGAAAAACAAGATAAAGCCTACAGAAATCTGATACTGGTCAATGGTGCATTTATTCAAAACATAATGCTCACTTCAAGTCCCCATAAATCCTTTGCAAATGAAACTTCCATTGTGATCACTGTTCCAGATCTAGATGATTTATTTTTTTTTCCTTTGGTAGACATTAGATAGACCTCAGAACGTACAAGTTATGTACCTACTGATATGGAGTTAATCATGAACCCATGAGATAATAAATATTAAATTCAAATAAGAAGATATTTCAAAGAAGGACTATCTCCACAAGAAAATTTTTTAAAATTTATTTGTGGATGAACTTGCATGAAAGATCTCACATTTCTGTGTGATTTGTTTCAAAATTCAGGGCTCCCACAGTTCAAAACTGTGAAAGTTCTCAGGAGCAAAGTAGACATTGGATTGTGTGCAGTTTCAAAATTGAGTTCTTGGCCATATTTAGAATCACAGAATGCTTTGGGCCACAAAGATCATCTCATTCCAAACCTCCTGGCATGGGCAGGGACACCTTCCAGTCCATGAAGTTGCTCCAAGCCCCTGGCCCTGAACTCTTCCTGGAATGGGGCAGCCACAGCTTCTCTGGGCAGCTCGTGCCAGGGTCTCCCCACCCTCACAGTAAAGAACTTCTTTCTAATAACCAATCTAACCCTGCCCTCTGCCAGTGTGAAGCCATTGCCCTTGTCCTGCTTCTCCATGCCCTTGTGAAAAGCCCCTCTCCAGCTCTCTTCTAACCCCTTCAGGAACTGGAAAGCTTCTGGAAGGTCCCCCCAGAGCCTTCTCCTCTCCAGGCTGAGTAACCTGGATAGCTCAGCCTATCTTCACAGGAGAGGTGCTCCAGCCCTCTGAGCATCTCTGTGGCATCCTCTGGACCCAATCCAGCAGGTCTGTGCCCATTTTTTGTCGGGTGCCCCAGAGCTGGATGCAGAGCTCCAGGTGGGACCTCACCAGAGCAGAGTAGAGCAGAGCAGAGCAGAGGGGCTCTGGATCAGGATCCCCTCCCTTGCCCTGCTGCTCATGGTGCTCTGGATGCAGCCCAGGGCACATTTGGCTTTCTGGGCTGGGAGTGCACATTGCTGGGTCCTGTTGAGCTCCTGTCAACCAACACCCCCAGCCCTTCTCCTCAGGGCTGTTCTCAATCCATTCCCAGCCCAGCCTGTGTTTGTGCTGGGCATTGCCCCAGCCCAGCTGCAGGACCTGGCTCTTGGCCCTGCTGAGCTCCATGAGGTTCTCCTGAGCCTCTCCAGGGTGTCAGTGTCCCTCTGGATGGCATCCCTGCCCTCCAGCCTGCCCACTGCAGCACACAGCTTGGTGTTTTTAGCCAACTCGCTGAGGGTGCCCTCTATCCCACTGTCCATGTCACTGAGAGATGTTGAACAGTGCTGATCCCAGTTTAGTTCAGTTCCACCCTGAGCAGCAGCAGCCTTTGCAGTTTCTATGTGCTTTTGAGGAAATGGGTGCTATTGCTCTGAGAAGCTGCCTGAAAACAAGGGATGTACTTAAAGGCCAAGCAGAAGAGACTCCCCAGGAAAGCAGCTTGTCAGCCCATTTTTCTGACCTCATGATCTGAGCTCCCCAGTTTAGAGAAGCCATGTGGTCTTCACTGCCTCTGGATTTTTGAATGCTTCTTTCCTAAATGCTCAAACCCAAATGGACTCCCAGTTATAAACCTACTCTCAGAACCTCCGGGCAGAAGTCAAAATAAGTTCAGCAAATTGGTTGGATATCAGCTAAAAATACACTTAATTTATCATCCGATAAACTTCTCTCAGAGGAACTACTGGAGTCAGCTTTAGCTAGACACCAGATCTATAATGAAATAATTCTATGATTGGGTAACATGAACACCCTGTAATAGCTACATTTGCTTTATCGTGGAATGAAAGTTCTTGAATCAGTTGGATAAGTTCTCTGGCCAAATACAGATTTCAGAGTATTTAACACTTGCAACATGCTTCACTCCAACACTGTGTATCAGTAATATCAATCCAGTTATTTTAAAGGGTTGGGCTCAGAGTTCTGAGGACATACACAAAGGCATTTGCAATTGCCACCTAATGCATCTTCAGAGATCCTTTGGACAGCTCAATCCAACCTTGCAGTCTCCTGCCCTTAGCATCAAAGAACCAGGATCAACCCCACAACCTCAGAGGAGGTAGATTTGCATGCACAAGCTCAGAGGAGGTAGATTTTCTTCAGGATCCGTAATATTATTTAGAGAATAATAACTAAAAGAGAAGCCAGAGGCCAGCCAGCACTCAAGAGATGCTCAGGCCTGCCCAGCAAATCCAAGGAATCCAAGGAACCTCAAACACAGTTGAAAGAAGGAAGCACTATCCACTGCTGGATGCCACGTTATTAGGTGACTAAGAGCTGTGCATTGTGAGGCTCTGAACAGTCTTGTACAACTTTTCCCAAATCACAGAAGTCCTCTGGGAAACCTCAGTAATCAAACAAGATCTCGTGGTCAGGAAGCTTTTCTTCATCCAGCCGATTTTATTTCCCCTTCATCATTCCATCTATTACTCATTACATCCTCCTGCCAAACTCCACATAATTCTTCTGTCTCTCTCATGCTTCCATGTTTCAGTTACATATAGATCACTATATTCTTTCATCTAAGCTTTTCCTACCCCTTATTCAGGCTGCACATATTTAGTCCTCCCCATTTTTCCTGCTGTGCTTCTAACAGCACCTCTGCTGAATAGAAGCACTCCAAATTGAACAGATATTTTACAAACAATTATATTTGGCAGTCTCTAAATGTAGAGACAAGCAAACCAATGATTAAATCACCTTGAACAACTGAGTGAGGGTTCAAAGCCATAAAATTGTCAAATCAGGACAGGGAACTTTGGATGACACCAAAAGATCAACTTCACAGGAAGCCCTCAAGTAAAGATATATTAAAAAATAAGCTCAAGTTTGCTTTATGGTCCTCATCTCAAGGAATATATTCTTAGGTACATATCTGTGGTGATTTTTATGTACAAAATATTTTAGAAGAGTTCTGCCACTGTGACATCAGGCAGATACTGGTAAGTACACATTACCCTTACATTCTTACAATATATTCTCAAGCTACAACATAATTATTGTTCCAAGATGTATACTGCAGTTCATGTAAAGGCAACTTTTTATACAATTAAATCACTTACTGTTGAGCAATTCATGCTTCAGACGTTAGAACATCACTGTGTTACAGAGTTACAATAATTTGCTCATATCATCACATCCTGCTCAAAGATGCAGCTTCCACAGCCTTTCCCTGCTAGAAACTGCTAGAATGTGGGTTTCATCCATAAACAAGGCAAGATCATTCGACAAAACAGAGCATTTTGCAAATCATACTTCATCTACGTAACTTAAAATTTTATAAGCTTAGTTTGAAAGAGTTCACGTTCAGTCACCTGAGGATGATGAATACAGCAATTTATCTCTTTGAAACCTGGGAGAGCTATATATTTGGAATTGGGTTTACATTCAGTTAGCAAGTACAGTTGTCTAGATACCCATACATGAGCTTTATGATGAGACATGGATAATGGGGTGAGTTTGTGTAAGGTCCACTTGGGATTACTGAAAGTTTCACCATGCCCAGGAGAAGGGTGATGGCTGCAGAAATAAGACAGCTACTATGTGATCTGTGGGAGCTCTCAACATCTGAGCAAGAAATATCTGGGCATCTTTCAAAATGAAAAGGGCAACTGGCAGATTTAAAGGATCATGAATACCCAACAGGAGTAGACATCTCAGCCAAGCACCTGCATCTACCTGCCAAGCCTGGACCTCTGTGGAGCACAAATGGCACAAAATGTGCAATTCCCAAGCCAAGCCCAAATATTTTTACTGGAATTACATTTTTGCAGGATGGTTTCTGTCTTTCCATAAAGCTAGTCTTTCCCTCTTTCCTCAGCTTCTGTGCTTGTTCTCCTCCCCACAAATGCATTCCAGTCATAAGAAAGAAGGATTCACACCATTCCAGTCTTCCCCAGGTAACTGAAAGGACCTACACAGCATAGAACATTTGCCGACCATTTTTATTCCAAAGACACAAGGTGCTCTGATTCCCTGGCATGTATTTACCAGGAAAAAAGGGGTGAAGAGAGCCTTAGTCCTCCTGCCCTCACCATGGGCTGCTGCAGCACATGGCTCTGCCTCACGTCCTGCAGGATTCTTGGCTGTTCTCTAACTTCTCCCACTGTGAACTGGGGTCACGTTCTCTCCTGACTGTGGCCAGAAAAAAAATAGATGGCACAAGGTATGCAAGGTATCAGGCCCATGAATGCTGACAAATCTCTAAGTACTTCTGTGGATTATGTTGGAAGCATATTCCTGGAGATACTGTTCGTGTTTATAAAGTCTTCTGGGGTGAGCATTGCTCAATGGAAAAGCAGCGCAGAAATTTAACAAAAGCTACGCTGCAAAAGGCAAAAAAGTAATTCTCCCACAGGAACTGAAAGGCATTTCATACATGTCCAATGAGACATTAAAAATAATTATGTGGAAGAGTAATAGCTCCCTTGGTTGTTTTAATATATTTTTGTCTACAAACAAGAAACGTTCTCTAAACTGCTGCCTTGGCTTGGCTTGAAAGGTCTCTCAAACAAAAGCCCTTCAAGTGACCCTTAGATTATTAAAGCTCAGTAACAATGAATGTGGATCTCAGTTCAAACAAAGACTGTAAAAATAAAAAGACAGCAGTTTTGGTCTTGGAAATGAGTGTGCCTCACTAAACTGGAAACACAGAGAATGTATTTTTGATCAATAGTCATCCCTCCGCGGAACAAACCCGAAACCTTTTGTCTAAAGATTTCATCACTGGGTTTCTCTTAAACAGTAACTGCAAATAGTCTCACTTCTAGTGCAAAGGGAAAGGTTGGATTTAATTTCTGAATTTAAACTTCCCAGAACTCATTCAGAGAGCACTTCAGATCAACAAGGGATTTTTCTTTTTATTCTATTCCTAATGATTTTTTCCTCCAAAACTTGCTGAAATGTCATTAGGACCTTCAGAAACATTTGTGGTGGAAAAAAAACCACCAGCAATGCCAAATTGCAAAGCTTGAACACTATGATCTGTGTCTCCCATGAGAAAGATACAAAGGTTGAGATGTTCAATGACAGACATTAATGTCAAATGCTAAAGCAGGAAAAGCAAACATAGGAGTGGGGAGAGATATATGGACCCCATAGAATATCTTGTTTTGAAAGTCATATGTCATTTAAATGGCCTTTATAACTGAAGAAGTTAATTAAAATTATATTTTTATGTAGTTTGCTGGCAGAACAAGCATGGCTGCCAGTTGATAGAGTCAGTTTTGCCCTCCTCAGCTGCAGGCACAAGGTTTGTGCATCCCCTTTACTGCTGTGAGCACCAGTGGCTGTGTACAGCACTTCCTCCAAGCACAGGCCAAAAAGGATCTTGTCAAAGCAAGTGGGACAAAATGTCAAAATCACCTCAGTTTCATCTCATTTGCATTTACCAAACTTGCTCTTGCAGCCAGCAGAACTGGAGAAGTGGGGATTGTAGTTACAGCTGGGAGAAGGAGACAATCTCCCTAAAGGACAGTGGTCCTCTGTCCAACCCACCAGGAGCTTCCAGCCCCTCACCAACTGCTCTGGCCTTACATGTGTGCCCTGCTCTTTATTGTCTCAATTTAGATCTTCATTCTGCTCTCACTCTCTTTCCTTCAGAAGCAGCAGCCAAGCTCTCTCCTATCTCTGTGGCTCACCCACTTTTACTGGGAGCTCCATTTGCTGTTATCAACATAGTGGCAACCAGCAGACACGAGTGTTTAGCCATGACTTAGCTGGGGACACCAGGACATGCCAAAACTCTCTGATGTTTTCATTGCACAAGTTCAGCACCACTGGGAGAAACTGTAGAGCTGAGCAGGTGGATAACAATGCAACACATCTCCCCTAAACTAATCCTCTATGCATTAACAAGGGCACCTAAAGGAGGTGTAGAAATGATTCCATGGCCAAACTTTGTCTTTTCTCTGTCAAATTTCAGAACAGAAAATGCAAATGGGCTTGATATTTGTAATAGAGGAAATACAAACAGAACTGTGTGTCTGCTTTAACAGCTTGTAAGCTGTAAGATCACTTCTCTACACAGGGATGCTTAATGACTGGAACTGGATTAGAAACCCTTGCTGGCCAAAGCTTTCTCTTCAGCCTATTTCTATTCAGAGCAGTAAATTAGCTACCTTTGTGCTATGCCTGATTCCTGCCCAGGGGGTTAGGGAGATGTTTGTTCTGCATAACCATGGCAACAAAGTTGGCAATTAGCATCAAGTTTGGCTATTCCCCTGAGCAGGATTTACCCTGTGAACTTCATTTACCAGGCACCAAGCAGCCAGCAGTGTCACAATGAAACATTTAATGCAGTCAAGAGTAGATTTGAATACAGTAGTAATAAAAAGACAGTATAACCTACTAATCCACATTTGTTTTTCCCTTTTAGCTGCCTCAATAATCATCTCTTTGCTCTTGCATGGCAAAGCTAATGCACTAAAACTCACCTGCAGGATGGAGCAATCACAAAATTCTCTCAAAGTATAATATACAGTAGTAATATTACACAATTAAATTAACACAATTTACACATTAAATTAAGTACAGGACAAAAATTAGATATATATGCAGGAGAAAGATGTTTCTGAATGAGATCTGGAAATGAATAGAGATGAAAGGACAAAATACAGTTTACTGAATAGATTAATAGTTGATAGTGTCATGACTGATGGTTTTCAAAGCAGTGACGTATTTTACAAGAATTCACAATCCTTAAATGCAAGAATCTTCATTTTGTTCTGTGTTTATACAGTGTTTAGAACAGTATGGCACTGGTCTGACACCAGGGTTCCAAGGTGCAAACAAAAAACAGCAGCAGATGAAAAGTGATTATTAGAAAATATTAACAGCTTAGCTTAACTTCTGGTACTATGAAATTAGGGCCTGGATTTCAACACAATTCTGAGTTACTGATAATTTTTCCAGTTGCATCATTTTTATAGTTTACACAACTCTTTTGACTCTAAAGTTAGATAGCTTATGATAGCATTGATGGCCCTCTGAAGTTATCTTCTTATTATTGTTCTTTCTATATTACAGTAGAGAGCTCCTTGGTCAGAAATGAAATCCTAATTGTGTTGTGTCTCTGTACTTAATGCCCTGCAGTGCAGTACAAAGTGCTGGTCATAACTCTAGAATGAGTTAAGAAAAAGAAGATAAACATTTGATACAAAATGGGCTTTGTGAATGAGATATGAATTTAGGAGTCTTTTTTTTTAATGAGGATGAGCCATCTATTAATATTGATGGCTGCTATAGTCATAAGGAGGAAAACTAAATACCTTTATCATTAAATATTATATGGTAATAAGTTCAAAAAGACTCTATCCCAGTATTCATTTGTGTCTGTCCAAACAGGGTGACTGGACACGATGCCTATTCAAGGAAATGTCAAACTAGGGCTTGTAATTTCTAAGTTTATGAATATTTACAGTGTACTCAGCCATTTCCTTATAATCGTTGATCTTCTGTATTAAGTAAAGCTGAAATACTTGAAACCATGCTAAGGTGGGGAAAAAATACCTTTGGACTAATACAAGTCAGCAAGTGCTCAAAGACATGGTGTATTTCTCCCATAAAGACAGCAACGTTTGGGTTATCCATCAAATGCAGAGGAAGAGAAGAGGGATATAAAATAAATAGCATCATGACATCAAAAGTTATGTGAAGCCAACATAAACACATAAACTAGGCAGGGCTAGCTGTGCCATGCTTTGCTTGCAAAATACGTAAAGAAATAAATCCACTACTATTAAAAAAAAAAAAAAAGAAAAGCATAAACTAGCAGAAGAGTACTCACATGCTTACAGTATCATTTAATACACATATTTAGTTTAATCCAAGCAGTTAACAAGTCTTGGAAAACAAAGCAAAATCACTTTATCTTGGTTCAAGCAGAGCATTTGAAGGCAGGTTCCCCTAGGAAATGAGGCTTGTGTGATTGCACTGCCAATCCATCTGTCTCTCAAATAACTTCTCAACCTCAGACCTGTTTCAGCCAAATTCTGGACAGACATGACATTCCCAGCAAAGCTGAGTGAGCACAAAGTTCAAGGAGCTGGCAGCTCAATAGAAAAAGAGGGACCTACACCAGTGCCCCCACTAAAGAAGCTGTGCCGAGTGAGCTCAGCAGTTCTTTGCAGTTTGCTCCCCCTGGCCAGTTCCTCATCAGAGCAAACTGCAGTCTGTGCTACCATTGCCCAGCTGTTATCTGGGGAGGGGAGAAGGAAGGGAAGCAAAGGTAGCTGGAGGGGAGGGATTCACAGGGGACATGGAGGGAGCAGGGGCTGAGGGGTGGGCAGAGAGCTGGGAGGCAAGGATTCAAATCCAGGCAGCCAGGATTCATTAGTTCCACTGCCACAGAACAACTTGTTTCTCAGTATTACAGTTCAGCCAAGAAACCACTAAAAGAAGTTATTTGCACAGCTCTGTTGATACTGCACTTTCTAAACCTTTACTTGCTGGCATTTTGGATCCTGTCTCCTTCCATGGGAGCTTGTGCAGGGAGAAGATGTGATCAATCCTCAGCAAGCTGAACCAAACATGTACATGGATGGAGGAAGGAAAACATGCATCATAACATCAATCTAGAGGTGCAAACATTAGGTTGCTTTAAATGTACCAGAGGAGAACTTCCTTGTCTCCTTGTCTCCTTCCAAAGAGGGATATTTTCTGTTTCTTTTCATCTGCACCATTGTCTCCTATGTTTTAATCTGCTTGGGAATAGTAGAACGTGTGAGTAAGGGCAGAGTTTACTAAATGCTGAATTAGTTGGGATTGATTTAACAATTTAGGATTTTACTTGTGCTTAGGGAAATGTGCTGGACTTTGAAGATGTTGTTTGATGCCATTTTTTCTAAGTGGGATGTAAACTGATTCTCCTCCTTTTCCTATAAAGGACCCCATAAAAAGTTGTCCTGTGACATACACAAAAGAAATAGCCCAGTTGACAGAAACTATCGCAGACAGATGTATTTGTGAGCTATATATTAATTCCTTGCTCTGTCAAAAACTGACTAGGTAATATGAAAGTACCTAGGTCACTCTAGAATACAAATTCTTACAAGGAAAATTTCCCAGTTTTTCCCATGTGACAAGACCTGTGACATCAGCTCTGTTATTTTGGTACCCTTCATTCCTGAGTGTCATTAAACATGAGTGATATCCAAAATCAGCTCCAGTTTTGCTCCAGGTAGGGCAGAGACTCAGCCATTAACAGAGTGCTTGACAAGGACAGAAACAGAATTATCAAAATTACGAGTTCTAGTGTCTATCAGATCAGTCACTGTCACTTAAAACTCCAGCTGTTATTTCTTACAAAAAAAATCCCTGAAGGAGTGGTACAAACTCTTGGAAAGCCTTTTCTGCTTATAAT
>VZTT01026309.1:1239-15446 GCA_013400855.1 Buphagus erythrorhynchus | reverse complement strand
AAAAAAAAGTGAAAAAAAACGGAGAGGGAGAGAAAAAATCCCAAATGACTACAAAAAAAAAAAAAGAGATCTTGAAAAGCTAACCTCTCAGTAATGTTTTCTTGCCTCAACTTTCTGTTTCCAGTGAGGTGTGGAGAAAAGGCTGAGAGACATGCCACCTCCAAGGATTTGCCTTTTTGTGATGAGAAAGATAAAATACTTCATAGTTAAGTAAGGAGTATAAAATTTGAAAGTGCTCAGAACTTTTCAAAATGTTACTTAAAAGGACTAGGATACAGACTTTGCAATATCTCTTATATGCAGTCCTTCACATCTGTGAATTTGAAAAAACAAGTTCTTGCAACGAGGCTATGAGGAAGAAAGTCCTCCCGTTAGAGGAGGGAGGACCCTCTCCCTTCATTCTCCCTTCGAGTTACACTTTTGCAGGTGAGGAAATATCTTTTTTCAATTTATGCAGTACCTAGCTGCCTAGTATAATCTTAATGGATAATTTTAGTACTCTTATTTCAGAAATAGGAAATACAAGAAAAACAGGGTTTGCTTCTGTAAGTTTGGGGGGCTTTTTAATTAATTTAAGCTTTTATGCCAGCAAAATAGGAATCAATGTTTTGCATTTAATTTTGAAATGATGTTGTCATTTTAGTTTGCACAAGAATGATATTTCATCTTAGATTAGACCATTCAGCCAGACTTGTAGCACCCTGAATGTTCAACAAAGGCTAATACTCTGTCATTATCTTCAGGTTACTTATGGATTAGTCATAATGTGGTAGACATGAGGTAAATCCCAATGGCTCTTATTAGGACCTGATAACTTCAGATTTCATGCACTATTCATAATGAAACCAAGTATGGACTGCTTTTAGACTTCTAGAAGATGTCCAAAGCAGTCACCATAAAATCTTTTCTGTACTGCTAACAGGAGGAAGGTTTGTAAAGTTAATGTCTTCCTGGAAATGCATGTCAAGGCATCTGTGGAATTGTTCCAGGAGGAGCTCAGCTGTCAGGCTGGGGCAGACCCAGCACAGTTTGACGTGGAGGGCAGAGGGAGAAATGAGACAGCAGTGCTCTGCTCACCCAGCAGTTGTTCACTTGCTTTGTGGGACTTCCCATTGCATAGGTGTGGGAGGGTATGTTGTCATGTACCCCTCTCCTTACTTTCATCACCATCTTCATGTCAGCTTCATCTTCAATCTTCATCAGCAATTGATGTTTGAAATCACTGCTTCCCACTGAAATCTTCAGGAGCACTCCTCTCGACTTTGGTGGGTGTACTGGGCTCTAAGTTGAACCTTTTGTGTTACCAGTAGAAAAATTTAATAAATTGGCAGTAGGAGAATGAAGTATGTCAGCAACAGCAGGAATGCCTTGTATTGCCTTGTTTTGATTTGAGTTTGGTTTGGCTTTTTTTTTTTTCTTTTTTTTTTTTTTTCCTGAAGAAATCTATGCAAACAACAAAATATACTAATATATACTAATATTTATTGCATTTCTGTTTAAGCATTTACCTCTTGGAGCCAAAAAATAAATTATAACACAGAAAAAATAAACTGGCCTTGCATTGTAATGCTTCCTGTATTAAAAAGAATTTCTGTTGCTCCTTCAATCTTTAATTAGGGGAAAAAACTCATCTCTCTGCTTTTCACTGGAAACATCAGTCTCCCAGGGTTTCAGGCAGATATAATTCATGTGAGATACCATGTTGCAGCTATCATCCCTCAAGGACATGTGTGTAAGGGTCGACAAAAGTGAAATAATGCTGGTTTTTATATTACACTTATGGTATCCTAAATGTCAAAATAAAAAGAAAAATTGTTCAAAAGACAATAAATATTATTGAAATTTTGGTCATTTTTTATCATTCATTTTGAAGTCATAAACAGTAAGATAAAAAAATGTTATTGTTTTGTAGATAATCCTCCCAAATAGCCTTGGTTATTAGACATAGGGTCAGGTATAGTCCAGAGAAATATAAATTTACCCTTATTTTTCATAGAAATTTAACAGAAAAAAAATTATAAACGGATACCTGTTTACATATCTAAAATAGCTCCAAAAGCCAAGTTATATACATCCTGAAGGAGTTTTACGAGAGACTGATGAGAGAAAGATAGTGTTGGAGTTAGGCAGTAATTTCATAGTTCAAACAAGAGACGAGCAACTTCATATTCCTCAGATCCTGGTGGAATTGTAGCAGTAAGAAACAGGGTAAGCTCCATGGCAGAGTGTCTTTTCTGGAAAAAGTCGAATAGAAACAAATGCAGTAAGCTGACCATCTGTGTGTTCTTTACCTAAAGTCATCCTCACTGAAAAAGAAAGGTGAGTTCTCTCAGTGATCTTCCTCTGTCGCAGGTTGTAATCAGCCTATAGGACCACCTGGGAAAGGGTTGATTTCTCACCTGGCTACTGTGTGTCTGGCTCAGGCACAGGTCTACTGGAAACAAGATGACTTTAAATTTCCTTCCTTCTAGGTACTACCAAGCAGAGGGTCACTTTGTAGTCACACTAGCCAGCTGTGGACACATCTGCAAAGCCCTCCTGTGACTTCCTTCCTCAGGGACAGACCCAGCAGGTCTGGCCAGGTGTCTTTCTCACAGTGTATTCGGATTAACATTTTGTGGTGTAGTGGTCTAAAGGGCTTCTTCACAAAAAAAAAGAAAAGAAATCTGTGTATTTCTTTTCTTCAGAAATCCTGCCTCATCTGGTTAGTGTCAGTCAAACTTTTGCTGAAGCAAATCATGGCATTAACTACCACAGAAATGGACTTTGACTCCAATGAAATCTGAAAGCTCTGCAGAAGATATAGCTTCTTACTGCAGTTCAGTGACCCAGCAGCTGCCATGGATGGAAGAAAATAGGCTGTATCTTAATCTGCTCTGAAGTGGCTACTCATGGAACACTGGATTCAGCATGAAACCCTAAAATGCCTGTTTGCCTGTATAGGCTGTCTGTTCAGCTGCTCCAGCTTCCTCCCTTACATTGCTTTCCTCCTGCAGCTGTTGCATTGGATGCAAACACTGGAAGTCACAAATGCTTCAGCCCTGAGGAGGTGAAGGCAGAGCATCCCTGTAGAGCATTCTGCTGCTGGAGATAAGCTTGTCCTTGAACCTGATGGAGCATTCAAAATCAGACCACTTTCTGTAGGTGCCTTACTAGTGAGAGAGCTGCTCCTGGGAGCATGTGGGGGGATACACTGTGCTGTGGACTATTTCCTCTTGAGATGAAAGCAAGCAAGTTCCTCTGTAATGAAGGATTTGATGTTTGCACTTCATTGGTGTTGCCTAGATACTGTAATGACTGATGTCTTTAAAACACAAATAATCTTGCAAACAATAGAACATTATTAAGATTGCAGAGTCAAGTACTCAAAAGATAGGAAAAGCCAGAACTAAGATTGCCCAGGAAACCTTAATTCAGCCATGTTTTGCTGAATGTAGTATGATGCTTTAGCTATGTCAGTCACTTATTTCATTAAGCATGAAGAGAGATAGTGCTCCAACAGTGAGAAGTTGTATTTGCTTCTCACTGTTCACTGTATACCCCATGACCTTATTTGCCTCACATTATTCAAACACTTCTGTAAGGCAGAATTATTTATTTCCTCTAGGGTGTCAGAGTGTTTCACAAACACTAATTCATTCATTCATTCAGTTCCACAAAACTCAAATTAACTCTTCTTTTTTTTTTTTTTTCCCTTTTCTTTTTTTTTCTTTTTTTTTTTTGGTAAGAAAAGCAATACAGAAGTTGTTTAAGGTCGGAGGTTTCTATCAGGTTGAGGTGTCAGTCAAGGTGATCTAAACCAGGAACTTTTAGAGTACTTTCAACTATATCTTCAGGAACAGCATCTCTTGACTTCAACTGCAACTTTTACTTATTTTATATATAATAAAAAATTGCTTCTAAATAAGTTTGCACATACACATAAATACATTATACCTAACTTTTGACATTTTAATAATGTATTTCTGGTCAATTATGCTCTGAGAGATATTTTCAGTCTGTCTTTTCTAATTCAGTGCTCATTGAGCCAGCGCTCATCTGCATTGGTCATTGGAGACTGTATACTGGCATCATTGATGCTAGAGATGTCATCAAAATGCCTTGAAGACTGTCTATAACTCAAAATTCTGAAGGAGTGGATTTAGCATCGGGATCTCTCATAAAGGTATTATCCTTGGACCTTCACCATGACATTATTCATTATCTAAATGAATTGTATTTAATCTTTCCTGAACCTCCATTTAAATTAAATGCTTATTAAATGCATGTACAGCAACTGAATTTTTTGTGCTCTCAGTATTTTAATAAAATTTTATACCCTGTCTACACTGATGGATCATAAGTTGCTTTATTATGTGAATTCACCTGTCCTACATATGAAGTTCTGCTCTAAATTTTAGTATGAGAGGAGTTTCCTGGCATTTATAAACCCTATTCTAAAATGTATTTGCTTGTTTTTATTTTACAGGATATTTGGTCTCTGCTTTATCCATACCACATTCCAGTATATCTGTGCCTGTGTAAGAAAAATTTAAGAAAACAGAAGAGGAGAGTGCAAATACACCTCTACACAACTGCACAGTTCAGAGTGTCCTACCATGAACATACATTTGCCTTTCAAAGACATGAAATGAAATTAAATGGCTCTAGATGTTTGCTGAGCAATACAACAGTCTAACCATAGTTGTGTCAAATTTACTATTAAAAAACAAAGGGGTTTTGCAACAAAGAGCTCTGAAGTGTTCATGCTAATAACAAAGTTTTATATTTGGTTCAGAGACTAAACTGGGAGCTGGACAGTTGAGAAAGGACCCTAACAGGATGTTATTGCATGTTGAAACTGTTTCAGGCTTTTTTTGTGACGAATGACCTATTGAAATAACTCTGTGGAAATATCTCCAGGATGAAGTTGCTTTTCAGCAAGAAAAGAAGATGTAACTACATCCCTCAGAGTTACTTGAAAACATAAAAGTAAAGCTTATTTCTCTCTGGTTTGCATATTGGCAATGTTAATTGAAAAAAAAAAAAATATTAAGTGCCCTGTAGGGACCTAATTTAAATTTCTTTTTGATTTTAATGGAATTTGAATGAGGCACTTAGTTCATAAATCCACCAGTGATGTATAAACAAGTATAGAGCTTTATTTGCTGCATATCAATATAAACTTTCTGTTCTCTATTGTTCAATTATGAACACACAAATTTGGATACACCTGTTAAATGTATATGACTGAATTCAAAACTCTCTGATACCATCGTCTTTTTGACTGTGACAGATTTCTAAAATATTATTTAGCCATTACTAAAGCATCTTTTTCATAACTTCTATATTTAATTTTGTTTTCATTTTAGATGTATTGTGAAAGTTCATTTCCTGCAGCTTTTTTTTTTTTTTGCAATCCATGTAATCCATGCTTTGTCTGTTATAACATGCTCATAACTAGCCTTTGTTTGGTACATTACACATGTAGATATACCAAACAGTACTGGGCTCAGTATTGTTTGCTTTTTCATCAATGGCTTGGATGAAGGAGCAGAGGCCTCCTCAGCAAGTTTGCTGATGACACAAAGCTGGGAGGAGTGGCTGATACCCCAGAGGGCTGTGCAGCCCTTCAGAGGGACCAGGACAAGCTGGAGACATGGGCAGAGAAGAACTGTCTGAAACTCAACAAAGGCAAATGCAGGGTTCTGCACCTGGGGAATAATAATGCCAGGCACCAGCACAGGCTGGGGGCTGACCTGCTGGAAAGCAGCTCTCTGGAGAAGGACCTGAGGGTCCTGGTGGACAAGTTGTCCCTGCAGCAGAAGTGTGCCCAAAGGGCTGGCAGTATCCTGGGGTGCATTAGGAGAAACATTGCCAGCAGGTCAGGGAGTGATCCTGCCCCTCTACTCAGCCCTGGTGAGGCCACATCTGGAGTGCTGTGTCCAGTTCTGGGCTCCTCAGGATGGGAGAGACATGGAGCAGGTCAAGCAGAGGGCGGCAAAATGTTTTAGGGATCAGAGCATTTTTCTTATGAGGAAAGGCTGAGGGAGCTGGACTTGTTCAGCCTCAAGAAGAGACAGCTGAGAGAGGACATCATCAATTTCTATCATTATCTGAGTATGAAGATAAGACAATGGAGCCAGGGTCCTGGTGGTGCCAAGCGATGGAACAAGGGGAAGAAACTGAAGCTCAGGAAGTTCCAGCTGAACATGAGGAAGGATGTCACAGTGCAGGTGACCGAGCAATGGCACAGGTTGCCCAGAGAAGTTTTGGAGTCTCCCTTAGTGGAGATATCCAAGAACTATCTGGATGCAATCCTCTGCACTGTGCTCTAGATGACCCCCTCTGGTCCCTTCAAACCTGGTCTGTGATTATGTGATATCCTTGGTGATTTATGCTCCTTTAAAAGACAATTTTTAAAATAGAAAATCTGTTCTTAACTTTACAACTGAGCTCTATGCCAGAACCGGGCAATGTGAATGCAAGTCAAAGGCAAATGTTGTGCACTCAGAAGAGATTCTTCCTGCTTAGAAGCTGCATACAGTGACTAACACGTAATACATACCATGAAAGCACCTGGCTTTCATTTCCACTAGGAGGACCCACCTAGTCACTTCTGTGCTGATGTAACTGCTGGGGTATTAAACTCATCAGCAGGCCATTAAATAATATTTATTTGCTGTGAAGTCTTTGTGTCTGGAATTTTAATCCTGTGTGAGATGCAAGGACATATCCCAAACTCTTTATTGTCCTGGTGATATTCAAATAGCATCATCTTCACATGTTACATTAGTTGTTGTGTCAGGTAAAACACCTAGACCAGTGTAAGATGATCCTAGTTGAGCATCTGCTAAAGGTAAAAATTTACCTGTTCTTCAAATCTGGGGATTTAAATCTGCATCTAAGACTGAGGCTGTATCTTTCTTAACTATGCAGAGATTTTGCTAGAGTCAACTAGGACAGGTAATTTAGCTAAACTGGAGGTGTGAATTACTTCCATAGCATCGCCAGCCCTTGGATTCACTTGGAATCAGAAAACTGTGAATGTCACTTAAAGACAATTGTTCTCTGTTCTCTCCATGTAGCTACACATTCAATACCACTTGAGTGATGCGAATGTGTGAGGACAGAGAGACAGAAGAGGTGGAAAGAGAGAAGATAGTCACTGAAATAAGGTGATTACAGAATAAATATTTTCACCCTTCAGCTTCAGAGCAAAATATTGCAGTCTGAGCAACTACTGTTGCATTCTCCAGGGCTCTGTAAAATTTATTCACTGCAAAAGTATTTAATTGTCCTTGTACTGTACAAAACAAAAGCAATAAAATGAAGTTTCAGTTAAGTCCTTAGCTAGCTAAGTTCAAAGGGGAAATTGAAAAGGAATTTTACACCTCTGAGACTTAATTCCAAAGAATATTATCATGCTTGAGATTTTTTAACTTGTAGTACATGCTTTTATCTCTATAAAAAACTCTCTAAGTTAAAATGAAATATTTCATTGATTACTTCAAGAGATTCATTCTTTCACTCTGTCTTCTTTCTATCCTTTTTTTGTTTAAATAATTGACCATATTTTCCATTCTTCTTTTAAAATATGCTAGATATTGTTTCCTCTTGAGTATTCAGGTTTTCTCCTTTTCCCCAATAGTATTTGAACCTCTTCAATCCAACTCTTTAAAAGCTATTTTTTAATACTTTGCCAATGTCTGTTTTTTCTGAGTTTCATGTCCTCCAGTTATGTTTGGAATCTCAAGTTAAATTAATGCAAATTTTCTTCTTATTTTTTTGTAATAGATAATGCATTTTATCAAAATATGCTTTGAAATAAATACTACACTGTACAGTGCCTAATTTACTTTGTTAGAATACATATGGATTTCAATACACATCAGACAACTTGTCCTCACAAATTGGTACTCAGAGAAGCTTATATTATTTGGATTTAAGGCTTTTGAAGTCCTGTTACATTGTCTCAGGCTTTTGTTTGAGTTGGACTTAGAAATTTTTAATGTAAGAACAAAAAAACCAAACAACCCTGCCAGGTCTTGGCACCTGACATATTTTGATATTAGAAAACATAACTGTAAAAAGGACAATAGCACCATCTAAGAAGAGGCCCACACTGATGTCAGCTCTAAAATGAGCTGTGGAAAAGCCACTTGGGTAAGTTCTAAGGCATGACTTCTCAGCTAAGCTAGGAATATCTGCAGGTATTTGTCTTTTGCTTTGAAGAATTTTGGTCTTGTATGCCATAATTCTGTATTTTTCCTTAACTTAGGGCATTCAATATGTCTAGTGCAAACCTTTATTTTAAAAAAGGAAAAAAGCCACAATAAATTTGTATTACTTTGAAAGTTCAAAATTCTCATCTGTTGACTTACACAGGTTTAAAAACACAAACCTAAGTTAGTTCATTAATGATTGATTCTGAAGCTCCATCCTCTCAAACAGGCAGCCAAAGTGTCCTGTAAAAGTGCCTGAAGAATTTTTCAGAATTGATCTACTGAAGACTTTTGTCGTTAAAGGTAATAAATTTACCCAGCTTGATAGTGTCGTAGATGTGGTAGAATTTTGGGAGAGACTGTCATTTTCACAGACACAACTTCAAAAGCCTGTGTAGTTTGTAGGAACAAGAGCAGCATTGCAGCTACAGAAATCAGTGTAAAGTGAACTGCAGTATTTCACTTGTGCAGAGTTGCACATTCAATTTTTAACAATTTCAGTAGAGCTAGAATGGCAGAAGGAGATTCTGTGATTTTTCTTAGCATATGCCAGTGCTGTTGGTAATGCAGAGATCCTTTTCTTTTCAGGCTGTTTGGCGAGGCAGAAGTTACACAGAGCCTTTAGATCATGGAAATGTTTGAAAGTGACTTCTAGATAATATAATGCAACCTTTTGCTCAGAGCAGCACAGTCACTAACACTACAGTCATTCATGTCTGAGTTTTGAAAGCCTCCACGGATGGGACAACCTGTTTTAATGTCACATTGTCTTCCTGAGGTTTTTTCGTTGATTGGTTTTGTTGTGTTGTGTTTTCATTTCTGCCAGGCACCTCTCCAGGTTCCATGTTTGACCTCCTTGTCGTACAGATTGCCACTACTGAGAAGACTCAGGCACTGTCATCTTTGTAGCTCCCCTTCAAGTAGCTGCCACCTGCTGTAGGAACTTCCCTCACCTTCACTCCACTGTGCTGAACAAGCTCAGCTGCCTCAGCTTCTCAGCTAGGCAAGGGTTTGCAAAGTAACAAAGACTGTGGAAAAAGACTGTTCCATTTAAACCATAAGCAGTAAGCTGATGAACAACTAAGCTGGATATGTGTGAGAAAACCATTGACCTGATTACTATGCATCTAAAAATACAGTAATCTAAAAATAAATTATAACCAATACTATAGTGTCTAAAAGTTTCTATTAGCATCAGACACTTGTTACTTTTAGCACTATGAAAACTCAAGGTATAGCAATTACTCAATTTTCAGTCTGTTTCTTTAATGTAACAGTTGTAGGAGTCATTTCCAAATTAATATTTTATAGAAGTTATGGGAAAAGTTATCCAGTTTGAACCTGTTAAAATCCACACAGACAAAAAATTTGAGTTCAGAGGCTCAGAAAAGTCATGAAGCAAAGAGTCCAAACTTCTTTAATCCTTTGTTCATTTTATTACTTCCTGTCCTTTGGATCCTTTTCAACTCAATAAAACTCTGCCATATTATATTAACAGTCCATAGGAGACACCATACTACCATAGGTTAAGGTGCTACTCTGACAGAAAGAACCATCTTCCTATTTTTTCCTTCTGTTTCAACAGAAATATTCCCAGGGAATTAGATGAAGTGGGAAATGTGTTTTGGCCTGATAAAGATGATTCTAAGTGCATTTGCTGCATGAAAAGGTATGCAGCCATAGCTGAAAAGCGGCTCCTGTGACTAAGCTACGTTTCAAAGTAATTTTAAACTTGAGAGGTAGATATGTCAGATTTTTGTGTTTTGATTAAAGTAAGACAGTGTCACGTGCAGTACAACTTATCTCTCCAAAGCTGAAAGCTGATCAAATGCAAAATTTTTAAAGTTAAGAACACCTAATACGTAATGAAAGTCTCTGTTAGTGGAAGAAATTCTAAAACCAGAGACTTACCCTGAATTGGGAAAAATGCAAGAAATAAATACAAAGGATAGAAATAGATGGTTAAAATTACTTTATTTCCCCCTTTAAGGTTACAGGAAAAAAAAAACCAAACAAACAGTATTATCCATTCCCACAAAACCTAGCATCAGGAGATTTGAGCACTGCTGTCCTTCTTGAATATTTTAAGTTTTTGCCAAGAGACAGGAGCTGAGATTTATTTCTAGTAAGTGCAGCTGAAAAAAAATGGAAGCACAGAAATGTCAGGACAAGCAATCATTGTGTCATGACTGGAAGAAAAAAAAAAACCCACGCTTTTCATTGTTACAGTGTCTACCCTCACAATTCAGCAAGGGGGTAGGATAATAAATGGGCAGAAAGGAATAGAACAGGGTAAGAAGAGTGATATAAATTACTTGAACAAGAATTGGCATAAGAATAACCACATAATTGAGTGAAAGACTTAACACCTCTGTCAAGAAGACTTAATGCTCAGACTTGAAGAAGAGTTACATCAAACATCTCAATAAGAAGTTCTATAAGAACAGGCTGAAGTTGTAACATTTTTAAATGGGAATCTCTGTTACACAGGTGGATATCATATTTAAACATATATAATCACAAATATATCTTGAAAAATTTGGGTAAAAGGAGGAGAAGTTGGGTTAGAACTCTTCTGGAAATACAAATATTGTATGTGCCCTTTATGTTGGGAACTATGGCTAAATTAACTTTGTATTGCATATCAGGTATTATGGCAACTCAGAGTATAGGAGTTGACAAATTAGAAAAATAAGACATCTTAATTAAGTTGTGCGTTAGGCATGCTGGTTTTTTGTTTCATCACAAAGTCTTTTGTCTTCTCTAACAGCATCAGTCTTAGACAAAGAAGAGAAACTGGTAAATACACACTGATTGACAGCTTTTGCACTTTTCAGCTTCAACTAATGGAATTCCGAGGATACCTGCACAGCAGGCTTGCTGATTTTCTCAAAAAACATAGCAAATTCCCTGAAGTGGTCTGGAAAAAGAGGGTGTGAAGAGCTGCATGCTCTGTCCTCCATAGAAGATGTTGCACAAAGAGACAAACAGGTGAATAATGGAATGGTTGCTTCACAACCTGCCACATTTAGCTATTTTGTTATACATAAAAGGTATGTCATAGGTAAATTGGGATGTGACATATAAGAATAAAAGTCCTGACTCAGCTGTCAGCAAACTTTCCTCTTTTTTGAACAAAGGTTTCTTCATCAAGAGAAATAATTGGATTGCTATAAGCTGGACCAGGGGAGTGAAGTAATGTGCATGCTGTGCAAAATGATCATTTGAATTGGCCCCAGAGCAAACAAATCAAACCACCTTGGCTGTAAAGTTGTTTTCAAGAATAAAGCTGTTTTCAAAAGGTCACATTTAGTTAAAACCAATATTTGCATCAAGAGATGACTTATTACTATCACTAGAGGTGAAATAATTATTTCTATGTATAGAATATATGCTATAAAAAGTACACTTGTCTGATATGCAACATCTTAAACATAAAACTCATGTCATGAGAAATATTTGTGGTGGTGAGAGCGGCACCTATCTATCTTAGACCATAGTAACAAGTATTTCTAACATACATATATAATAGATGTAATTCATTTGACATTATTCATTTCCTCTACATAGCTCAGTATAAAAGGACACTAGATGCAGGTCTTGTCCCCACCTTTACCAGTAAACAGCAGTTGGAGACAGCTCAAATTCTGTGGTTAAAAATGATCTATTTTGATAATAGAAGTCCTATGGCCATAGGAAGATGTCAAATTTTAGAAATTAATACACTTTTTGTATTAACTCCTCAACCTTTGGTTGAAATGGAGAACACCCTTCTTCTCAAAATAAGTAGAAATATTTTATTTTGTAACAATGTTTAAAAAAACCTTTTTTGTTGAAAATTTAATTTTCCCTGACACAAATATTCATTCTATTATTCATTTTCTGTGTTTCATCATGTAGAGATAAGAAAATAGATTGTTTGAAGTTTTTTGCCTATGCTAACGCCATTGTAAAGTACGTGCTTAAAAAAAAATAACTTTCAGTCTTTGATTACATTTATTACAAACAGAATCTGAACAAAATGTATTTGTTAGCAGTTTTCTAATTTGTTGAATTTTTAGCCTCAGAATTTGCAATGCTCTTTCCAATAAACAGATACATTTTAGTTTTATTTTTATAGCTATAGGATTAAGGTTCAGCAAATCTAGATGGCTCTGTCTTTTCCTGTCCTGAAACATCCAGTTGCACAGAGGAACGCATCCTAAGAGAAGGACAGTTACTCACAGTTGCCCTGAGAAGCTGTGGATGCCCCATCCAGTGTTCAAGGCCAGTTTGGATGGGGCTCTGAGCAGACTGGTGTTGTGGGAGGTGTCCCTGCCCATGGCAGGGGGGTTGGAATGAGATGATCCTTGAGGTCTCTTTGAGCCCAAGTCATTCCATGATTCTAAGCAACCTAACCTGAAACTAGGAGTTATGTCCTCTATTTTCCTTTGAGTACATTGTAAAAATGTACTAGCAGAGGTTGAGGTCTGGTGACACAATGTGCATTATGTTGCTGTTCACAGAAAGGCAGATCAAAATATATGAAGCACCAGGCTAGGAGATGGGAAGAGTGTGGTAAGTTAAGTAAAGCATATGATTATCTGGAGGACAGAACAAGACAGGCTCCAATGATCCCAACTTAAACTTGATGGTTTACCAGTTAGCAAAGCCTGAATCTGAACCAGTGGCACAAAATCAAAGAAGATTTTTCATGAGGATCCATCTCTGGATCCCAAATTCTCAAGTAATTACTCAGATGACTGTAATAAAATGATCTGAGTTTTCTCAGAGTATGAGCAACATCCTTCCTAAATGCATGTTCAGATCTGGTGACACAGTCCTGAATTGGATTGCTTCATAAAGATTTTAACCAGCACATTCATCAAATATTTGCGGTAGAAGCTGTAACCACTATTATCATGGAAATCCTCCCCCCAACCCCACCTTAAAACTGAAAAACTCCAAATAGCATGAAACAGGAAATTTCCCAACGCATTGTTCAGGTAGGTGAGATCTGTTCAGGGAGGAATACACAACACACTAATTTGTGTGTACCTTTACCATAACTCATAAGTGTCTTATTTGGTTTAATAAAGTGCATTTCTTCTTCCTTGCTTCCTTTAAGACCACAGCAACTCATCACAACTGTAGAGGAAAACACATGAACATAGGACGCAACAGTCAATTAAAATTATGTCCATAGCACCTAATTACCTGTATTTAGAATGGCTGACAAGTATAGCAAAAGTACTGAGCTAGGCAGTCTGGCAGGAGGAAACATCAACATTTCATAAATTGGCCCCATTACTGCCATACTGCAGAACTCCAGAAAAATATTTTTGTGAGCTTGTAGTGAGTAGGATATTCAACACATACAGAAAGCAAAAATGAATATTTCCATAATGAAAGCAAATTTGAAGTGTGAGGCCATATATAGTGGAAAATAGAGGAGCAGGCTTTCAGAAGAGAAATTCTGTTTGGAAGTCAATTATATGCTACAGATCAGCTGTTGAGGCCATAGAGGCAAAATGGCAATTTATATTTATTTGTTTTGTATTCTGAGGGATTTGTGGGAGTTTTTTTTATGCCTCCAAAGTGATAAACAGTCCTGGTTCAAACCAGTCTTGCGTCTTCATCCTCACCTGTGCACAAAACCTGGTGTGAGCATATTGATCCAAAACGGGAAATAAGAGTGAGAAAATACCATTTTACTTAGACATCTTTCTTAGTTTCTTAACAGAAAAGAGTAAGCTTTTGAACATACTCTATATCCAGTTCCTTCCAGTAAAAGTTATCTCACTATAAAGACCGCATCCCACTTGGCTCTGATGTGTCCTACAAGGCCCATCTAAGCCAGCTAGCTCTCCTCAGGACCTGCTGAATGGAGCTAGGAGACAGGCTGTGCTTCTGAATTCCTTCATGCAGACAAGAGACCTGAGGCCAGACTTAGAATCAAAGCCATAGAATGGCTTGGGTTGGAAGGGATCCCTAAAGGTCATCTAGTCCAACCCTCCTGCAATG
>VZTT01026307.1:0-12287 GCA_013400855.1 Buphagus erythrorhynchus | reverse complement strand
AATAATAGCGCTTTCCTTGTGTCCTAACAAGCTATCATTAATGTTCCCAACTAACAATCCCCACCTACACTGGCTAAAGAATCTGATTCAGACATGGATGATTTCCTTGTGGTGATTTGGTGGTTTGGGTTCTCCCCTAGCAGGTTAGCATGAATGCATAAAATTAAATAACCGTCATATTGCATTCATAGTTGGTGACTCATTCTTACTTTATTTAGATATTTGTAACTACATTAATATCTGAATGCTACACAAGTTTCCACATATTTATTTTTACAACAGTCCTAAAACTGAAAAGTGCTTTTTTCCCCTCTATTTTCCTTCTGGGAAATGAAGAAGAGAAATACTGAACACTAAANGCTTCACAAATGCCAGAGAAGTGACAGGGAACTACTTGTGCTAGCTGAGAAAGAAATGCCTGCAAGTGTTTGAGCATCTCAGTCATAGAATACAATCACAGAAATGCAGATACTCGCCCCATGACCCAGGCAAGAGAGCACTTGTCTTGAAGATCAGGCCAAGTGCCACCTTCCTGCTTGATGGGAAACACTTGATTTGATCTATGAACAAGAATTTGATCTCAGCTTTTTTATGTCTGAGGAGAGTACCTCAGCACCAAATCTGCCAGGCATTTCTCTGAAAGGAATTCCCACTAAACTTGTTTCACATGAATAAATAGGTGATCTTATTGCTCAAATGAATATCTTTAATATGAAGCTCTGTACCTATTTTTGTGTCTTTTAGTCTATGTACTCCAGTGAATGATTATTAATATAATGTAAAACATTTTCACCCAAACAGGCTGAGGTAATATCTTTAGAGTCTGGGGCTATGTCAAAATAGAAAACGTCTAAATTAGGTCAATGGAGATGTCTCTGACCAGATAGTTATTGACTCTTAAAGCTGGTGTGAGGCCACCTCACTTCTGATGAAGTGACACAAGGCACCTTTTAGAGTGACTTCTCCAGGTAAGTCCTGGGAAAAATGCTTTCATTTCAGTGTAAGGAAGAGATAAAACAGATCCATGGCAGCAGGTTATTGTCACTTAGCCATCTAGGAATTCAGGTTAATGAAAACATGGAGTATATTTTCCCAGAGTACAGTGCTTCATGTCAGAAACAGCACCACTCCTTCTGCAGGGCAGTTCAGCTCAGGCAGAGCAGTGAACAAGAATGGCTTTTCTCCAAGATTCCAGACAGTTAATTAGCAGTGAGCTGAAATACCTCTGCATAACCAGTAAGTGCACTTTTCTCCTGTATTTATCTTCTGGAGAAGACAGTGAGCCACACTCAACAGTCAACCAACCATGGATCCATTTAACTCAATATCTGAAGACTCATGCTCACCAAAAGAGAACAAGAAAAAAACCATAGTTCATTATGAGGTATTAGAAGTGACAACGAAGCACACTGATTTGTTATCACAGAATCCCTTTTCACCCTTTAGCCTTCATATTACTGTGATTATTTTAGGTCACTTTATCCAAAACCTCTTAAAAAATCTTTTGCATTCTAACCAAAAGATGTACTTATTATTTGTGCTTTAAATGGAAATATTAGCTACAAAAATGCAATATTACCAGCTAAACTTCTCCCCATTATATCTTTCTTTCTTATCCCACAAACCAGCAAACACCTTTTCCTCATTTGAATCAAAGCTGAAGGTGGCACTAGTAACTCTTGTTCTAAGATGTTCAGTGCCACTGATTCAGCCTGCATAATTGGAGTTAGAAAGGAGGATGTACACTTTAATAAGTCTGCACCATGAAAAGATTCTAAAGTAGCTGATTCTCTAAAAAAAGTGGTCCATTGAGCCTCGAAGGCAGCAGGCAACAATGGAGGTGTCTTTTTCTTCTGTAACCAAGCAGCAGCTGAAGAGATTTTGTACATATATTTCTTACCAAGCTTACAACTGGGAATAGAAAGACTAGAGATCTGCCCGTGTATGTTCACACTTTTGAAAATGAATGCACATGAAATTAAAAAAATTTTAAACATGCTGTTAAAGTAAATATTTCTGTGTTTGACACTCCACCTCAAATGCACTATTTCACTTGACTACCATCATTCATTACTGAAACACTTATTTTTTCTCACCATTCCTCAATGGAAAAACCTAATTGTAATTCAAAGTAGTGTTTATTGATAAAATGAAAATACATTAATCAAGGAATTAGATTATTATATCATGCAGAATGAATAAATAAACCCCATAACCATTTCAAATCCTTATGAAGATTCACTAGCAGAAAGGGAGTTAAGAAACAGCTCTGCTTAGTGTTAGCAGTCAAGAGTGAAGATGCATGCACATGATTTATTAAGGCTTTGCAAAATCTCCCAGAGGGCACAAACACAGAGAACCTTTTGACTAAATTCACTAGGTGATCCATAAACGTCACACATTTCTTCATTCTGGGCTTTATCTGAAGGGGAATGTCTAAGTCATCATGAGCACAAAGGAAAAACCTGTATACAAACCCTTTGCCTTTGTCCCTTCTGTAGATCTGTCATTCAAAACCATACAAGTCATTGGAAAAGAAGTCGTTGAAGGAAGAAATGTTAGTGACAATTTCCTCTCTCTGTTAAAATTTATGGGAAATAGTTTTTTTTCAAAGGGTTCTCAACACTCTAAATGCAAATATTTTTGTAGGAAGGAAAATTATTTTTTTTTTACCTTCAAGATATTCCAAAATGATGATGCTTTCTGAACGAGCTCTGTTTTGCTTATCTTGACAAAGGAAAAGATACCAGTTGCAAGAGCAGCCTGAAGAATTTATTACTTACTGCGGTACTCTGAGGAGACAGCTTAATTGTCTAAATAGGAAAGAACCCCCATATGGAAAAGAATAAGACAGTAGGGTAGTACACAAATTACTGATTACATTCTTAGATCCCCAATTTGAAATATTCAGCACTTATTCCCCTCCCACGAGTGCAGGCCAATCTAGAACACAGCAGGCACATCCTTTTGAGTAAATTTGCCAGTGCCAGCCACACGTCAGAGATGATTAGTGAGGCAGAGATGCCAGCAACCTTCTCTGACATCAGAGGTCAGACAAAGGAGAGTGCGACAAAAGCTAAAAAGCATCAACCCTATAATGATGATGTGGCTGACCTGGCACACCCACTATTCCCATCACTTCTCAGCACTCCTTTTATTGGCATTACCTGCTGTGAGAAGAGTCTCTCTGGAACTAGAAGCTTGATTTTGGTCTTAGGAAAATAATCATAATATGGAAGGAGTCGATCAGACTGCCAACTCCTGCCTTTCAAGTAGTGAATGCATGAACTGCAAAAAGGCAGATAATATTCAACTCACAAGTTTCTCAGATGGAGCAGACATTCCAGATTGGTGTGAACCAGGAAGGTTCAACCTGCTGCATTAAAAGCATGCATGTTTTGCCCCTCTTTGTGAGAAACAGCCTGCAAAACAGATAAGGAAAACAGATCCTCATGGGAGATTAGGAATTCCATAAAAAATATATGGTGTGCTTCTGGGCTACCAACCTTTGCCAACAAATGATGTTATTTAATTTTATGCTATGAGAAAGCTGCTTCTTCTGCTGTGGAAACCACCTTTCATACATGTGTTGTATAAGTAATGTGCATATAATTTATAATACTTTTCCTAGAAGCCTTTTTTCCTGGGTAGTTTTTCCTTTATTTCCTTTCCCATTAAACGGCAATTCTTGGGCATCACGGAGTGGTGTTTTATCAATAATTGTGGCGTATCAGAGCCTTTTTTCCTAAGGAGATGATAACCTGGTGTAGGGTCTTGCATCTAATTCCCTTCAGAAGGTCTGAACACACTGGGCCAAATGTCATTCTTGTGTACAAATCTGAACAGGCTTGTTTGCAGATCTGCAGTCTCAGGGAATACTGACACTGAATAGATGTTCCAAAGGCCAGCATTACAGTTCATGAGACGATTTCAAACTTTGCAATGGTTAGAGAGGGGAAAATGAGAAGGTCATTCCCTCTTGGATGATTTTGTGTTTGGGAAGTAATATGGTCACAACTTTCTGAAATGTCCTTTTCTACTTGTTTTTGAAAACTTAGATTCGAGAGAGGTACTAAAAATGAAGTCACCTTAGGTGTCCTTTTACTTTTCATATTCTTCAAAACTCACAGCATAAAAGTATTTTATTTGCAAACAGAACTCTACGCAGAGGTCATCACAAGAAATTGCTGAAATTCATCATTAATATATAATTTTCTTAACTCCATATTCATACCAGTTAGATTCCAGCAGCAGTACAAATCCATTTAATCAACACATTTATATAAAGATATTGGTAATTTCAATATTATTTTGAAGTTATCAGAGAATAAGATGGAAGGAATTGGCTGGATATTGCATATCTATTTTTAATTAACCCACTGCAGAGGTTATTTAAACTGAGTAAGCCTTTCTTGCTATATATTGTTGAGCTCAGAGAAACAAGAAGTGCTCTGTGCTCTTTGCTGCCTCTGCAGAATTAGTCCATTAGCAAGCACTATTTCTTCAGATTGTGCCAACCTCACTGGTGCTGTTGGTCAAAAATACCTTTACACCATATGTCTGTGCTGCTGTTTATAAAGGCAAGTATTTTTATATCAGCTCCATTCAGATTAAAGAAAATAGCTTAGAAATTAGTATCACTTAAGTAAATAATGTATTTTTCTTGTACATTAACTTAGCAGTCTTGGGCTTGAAAAAAAAAGAATCTGCAAAGTCCTAGCTTTCAGCTTCTAAGATGCAGTAAGTCCTCATAGTGACTCTATATTGCAGTAAGCAAAGGCAGGATGCATAACTCAATTTTAATTAAAATATTCATCATATTTCAAAATAACTTGGTTTGGAGACCTTAGGCACATGCCCTGGATTTTGTTCTCAGGGCTGATCTTCCTTTTAAAAGCTTTTCTCTGGAATCATCCCAAAATACTCTGCTCATGATTACCTGCTAATTAGTTGTCCTAACCCTTCCTTTCTCCATTTTGTCCTTTAGCAGTCTCAAAACTCCCTCAGGATGCACATAAACAACATCTAGCATGGGGAACATTCATAGAACTTCAATAGTGCCTTTCAAATACCTAATCACAGTTTTGCTTTAAGCTGCATTCTGAAAAATCAGTTCCATTTTTCCACATGCATACTGATTCCTTAATGTTGCTGCTGAGACAGAGGCAGCTTTATCTGAACTGTAAACATGAAACACACTGGCATAGGAAATAAAATTATGTTGATTGCACATGCTCAGCAAGAAATCCCATAAGAACTCAGTAAAATTGCTTATATTTGCTTATATAAAAGAAAGATGATAGCACGTAAGATTACTGCAAAATATTCGGTAGGTGACTTTTTAAAAAAGTATAATTATATTCTTAGAATATATTGTAACAGCAGGTGTAATGATGGGTATATATAACGATAAGTATCTCATGGTGAAACTTCTAATCATCTCTAATTATATAATATTTGCAGATCTCTTAATTTAGCTGCCTTTTTCCTTTGATTAAATTTACTTCAAAGAAGACGGTACTGACAAAATAAGACCAAGAGAACACAGACAGAATAACCATAAGTTATCCTGATGTTATTATAATGTGGAATCTAGAGGTTATCTTGAAGGAAATGCTAAGTTGCAGTTTATTTTCCCAGCACTATTTATAAGCATCAGTGTCATTTTATGTTTTCACTCCTGAGTGTCAGTAGACACAACCTATTGAGAATGGTTTTGTGCAGGTTTCTTTTTTCAGCATATATGATTGTGCATTTTTCTGCATGCACCATATATTTAATACACCTGCAGATAAATACTAAAAAAAAAAAAAATTGTTTTAAAAGCAAACAACGTTAGGAAACAATCAAAGAGCATGTAAGTATGCAAAATTCATAACTGAAACAAAATAGAAAGGATTTTGAAGTCAGGTAGGGTTTGTTTGTTTTGGAAACATCTGGAAAAATATATTCTTCCCTTAATCTTATCTTCTGACATAGATGAAGAATTTTGTAGCAGTAAAAATAATAGGGACCATAATAACCACATACAGATGAAAGAACCTGGTTTGGAAAATTCTTATTCAAGTGTTAAAGATGGCAAAGCTATAGACCATTAAAATGGAATTTCATAATTCTCCATATATCTAACTAGATTTTGTACTACAACTGGCACTTGTGGTAACAAACAAGTGGAACTATTTCTTGTCTCTCTTCATCCACAGCTTCTCCAGCTGCCCAGAGAAGCTGTGGATGCACCATCACCAGAAGTGTTCAAGGACAGGCTGGGCAGGGATTTGAGCAACCTGATCTAGTGGAAGATGTCCCTGTCCATGACCAGGGTAGGGAACTGGCAGGCAGCGGGGTGGAGAGTGGAGGGGGATTTGGACTAGGTGATCTGTGAAAGTGCCTTCCAACCCAAATCATTCTGTAAGTCTATTTATGTTTATCTGTGGTTCCTTTTAGTGGAAAAGACGTAATGCACACACAGAGTTCCACAAACTTCCTGTTTGATATCCTATTGACATCTCAAAGCAGTGTCATAATTCACAAAAGGGGATTCTTGGCTGTTATTACAATCTCTGAAAATAATCATGATGTCTGCAAATGGTAAGAGCCTTATAATTGTTGTGCAATGAAACATCAAATAAGCCCCAACGCAGCAGCACAAAACTCACCTTTTCTCTTCTTGTATAAGAGAACAGAATTTTGGTTCTGGTTTTATAAATTTGAATATTTCATCCTGAATCATGGCCCCGAAAATATTTTATAATGTTACTTCTCCTCTGTGTCCAATTCTAAATTTAATGTTAAACAAAGATTATCACTCAGAAATCTAGTTATTCCTTGATGTGGCCAGTAAGGACTTAAAAATCCATAGAAAAACTGATTTTGTGTGCTGTTTTCCTAGCCTTGCTGCCACCTCCAAGTAATTTCATAATTATGGTGCTCCCTCAACAAACCCTCATCGCTCCCTTTTTTTGCTTATACAGAGGTTGTGGATGTCTATTTTTATAGACATTCTTACTTGGAGACTTGCCCACAATTAACAACTTTGGATCTCTGTTAGTAACTGAAGGCATTTTCCATGTCAAATTCCACATTTCTAAGAATATAGTGTGTGCCAGTTTGAGAAGGTTTTTAATTGTGAACTTTAATGGTGAAATTTAACGCTGTAGAAGAAATTTCCTTTGCAGTAGATATGCAAGGAGCCTAAGTGAAACTCCATCTAGCTTACATAGAGAAAAGTTTCCAGAGAATGCAACTTACTTTTGAAAAAACTCGAAATACCAAGTGTCAGATAATCAATGCTACACTGGAAAGAGATTCACCAGGGAGATAGCATGGCCTAACAAACTGAAGGCTTTATAAATCAATGCAAGAATCCTGCAGTAGATGTGGTAGTGCAAAGGGAATTAACAGTTCACCAAATAATGATGTAAAAGACTCTGCATGGGACACACTAAGCCAGCAGTCAGGTACATTGGCTGAATGAGATCAGCCCAACAGCATTTCCCTGAAGGGCAGGGAAATGTCAAGTTCAAAGATGAAATGCTCTGCCAAGAGCTCAATGGCTTCATACAAAAGCAGCAAGCTTATAGATGGAAGCTTTTGTCTCTCTCAGCAAATGAGAAGATGAGGATGTATATCACCATCTGGAACGGGGAAAAGGAGCAATCTCACTGTGGAGGGTTGGCTTAGGCTGAACACCAGGTGCTCACGAAGCCCATCACTTATCACTGCCTCCCATCAGCTGAACAGGGGGAAATATGGCAAAAGCCTCATGGGGGTTGCTGTCAGTACATCATGCATTCTCTCTGCCACTCCTCCCCCTCACTATCTTCCACTTTTCCAGCGTGGGGTTCTTCCCATGGCAGAGAGCATACCATGAACTTCTACCACATGAGTCCTTCCCCCGGGTTACAGGTCTTCACTAACTGCTCCAGCTGTCCCTTCCACAAGGTCCAGTCCTCCAGGACCAGGCTGCTCCAGTGTGGATCTCCCAGGGGGTCACAAGCCCTGCCAGAAAACCTGCTCCAGTGCAAGCTCCTCTCTCCACAGGGCCACAGGTCCTGCAAGGAGCCTGCTCCAGTCCAGGCTTCCCCTAGGATCACAACCTCCTTTCAGGCATCCACATGCTCCAGTGTAAGTTCCTCCATGGGCTGCAGGTGAATCTTTGCTCCACCATGGATCTCCATGGGCTGCAGGGGCACAGCTGTCACGCCATAGTCTGCACAACAACCTGTGGGGAAATCTCTGTTCCGGTGCCTGGAGACCTTCTCCCCCTCTTTCTGCTCTGACCCTGGTATCTGCAGGGCCATTTCTCACACATGTTCTCACTTCGCTCTCCTGGCTGCTGTTGTACTGCATTTCTTTTCTCTTCTTAAATATCCCTATCCCAGAGGCTCTATCACCATCACAGATGGGCTCAGCCTTGGCCAGCAGCAGGTTCATCTTGGACCCAGCTGGCATTGGCTCTGTTGGAGAAGGGGGAACCTTCTGGCATCTTCTCACAAAAGTCAGCCCTGTAGTCCCCAACTACCAAAACCTTCAAACACAAACCCAATACACTCATCTAGCTTGCAACTACACACCCGAATATAAAAAAAACTAAGAAATCAACAGGGAAGTGTGAAAAGGAAGAACTTTGTTGTTGTTGCTATGGCCATGCAGTAAGATATACACTCAAGCTGACATCTAAATCTATGCTACTTTGTATCAGATTTTCTATTCTCATAATTGAATTTTATAAGGAAAATAAGTAGATAGTTTCTTTAAAAGTATTCATTATTTGGACACAGCTCTGCTAATCATAATAAGAACAGTAATTGCTTGACATAGGATAAAGCTCTATGTCTCCCTCGTGTGTAGATAATAAATACTGAACTGCTCCACTAAGACTTTACACTCCATCTCAGCTACTTGTCTGACTGCTGCTCAGTTTAGAAAGTATCACAAAACACCCATTGCACATCTATATCATTATACAGGACATAAAATAATTTCCTATTACCTGGTAACAAATTCAAGATGGGTTGTGCAAGATGTCTCCTATACTAGACTTCTTCAAGAGAAACCTTTATAAGAAATTATCTAAAATGTAATATTGTTACCACAAATAGATTAAAACTTATGTAAAGAGGTGGGGATGGGGGGTGCAGGAAGCTCTACTGGTAAATATTTTTAAATTTAAAAGGTGCAACAGAGAAGGCCAAGGACAATGAAAACAAACTTGAGAAAAATAGATTCTAAAATCTCCTCCATCATATTATTTCTGTGTAATTTTGGGCAAGTTCAATATCTTACCAATACCTCCAATTCTTAAGTGAAATAGCAATTCTTGGTGCATGTTATTCAGAAACTGAAGACAAACAAGGAAATAAGACAGATAGGCAGATTTGCAAGCATGGACAGAGATTTAACCTGAATGAGTTTAATGAAGTGCTACATTTAGGTGTTTGTAAATCAAATTACTAATTTACCTAAAACTAGATCGGAGCCTGTAGGAATTAGTGGCGATCTCTCATTAATACTTTTAATATATGTAAGAGAACTTGAGCTCTCAGAGGCTATGAGCTGGAGACACTATATGAAATATCTGAATCCATCTCCAAGCAACTTCAGGTGAGATGTAAGGATGAAAAGAAAAAAATTCATCATTTTTAAATCACAGTCGCAGCTTTATTACAAGGCTAATATTTAATAAGGACTTAAAATACCATTGAGAATATGGAAATATCTACTTTGTATGCATTCAGAAGGGAGATTTTGGTTTAACAACCGTAATTACCCATGATGAATCCTTCTCCTGTTACTGTAATTTCTTCTGAGGATTATAATGTACCTGTTGGCCTTTTCCTATGCAATAAACCTTTTCTGAGGAAACTTGTAGTTACAGTGGATTCATAATACTAAAATAAGCTTTGTTATCCAGCCCCTTTGACCCCATTAAACTATCTAAAGTATCTGGATTGATCTCTTAATGAAATAGAGATTGTGACATTCTCTGGAATCTGTTGCCTGCAGGAGACTCTTGGCTGTATCTCAAAATCATTTCTCCTTTCACCCTTCCTTGACTTGGAGGTCACTGTTTCATCAGATTCAGTTGAGAAACTACTATGAGACATTTGTTTATTCAACAATCTGTATTGGCACATAGATCACAGGTGTAGTTCAATCCTTGTGCAAAAGAAGATTCAAAACTTGTCTTCAGAGCCTGCAACTTTGTCAATATGAAATAGATTGTATTCAATATTTCTAGAATACTAACAATTTTATGATAAGAGAAAAGTAAAAGTAAAGAATGGGTAGATCTAAACTGTTCTTCAACATAAAGGCTATCCTCTAATAGAAAACACATTTTTAAAATATGGAAAAAATATTTCTGATCGTATTTAAAAGCATTAAAAGCAGCTAATTTAAAATATAGGACAAAACTGACCTCAATACTTACAAATTTCAGCGCAAATTGAGCCACTACTCTCATTTTGCAAAATAAGATATCCTAAGAACACTTCATAATAAGAAGCCTTAATATGCATGAACTTTTGAACAAGTATTTTTATTACTGATTATATTTTTAATCCTATTCTTGAATTATTTAAGAATTAAGTTTAAATGAAATGGAAAAACCCTATGAAAAGAAATGTCCCATCAAAGAAATATATAGTTAATCTCTCAGCAAAAGTACTCTTTTATTTTAATGTAAACTAAGTTTGGTTTTAGTACATCATAGAAGTAACTGATACATTTTTTTAGAGTAATAATTAAATGCATGGATTTCTTTTCTTGAGTCTAAATCTGTGGAGAATTTATATAACACATTCAAAAATGATCAACAGTATTATAATTATAAATTAAGTTCTGCAGGGATAGCAGCTGGGTTATTTGGTGCATACAGTGTGCAAAGTCCACCTGGCAGGCACAGAAGCACATATTTTAAAATATCTAACACACTTCAGAATTAGTGGCACTGTTTTCCCTTGGGCCTTCCCTGTGTAATTTCCATGTTTAGACATAAATTGTCAGAGTAGGAACCTTCGTGTTCACTAAGATAAAGTTTACTGTACTGAAAAATTAGTATGTTCACTACTTCTATGTTAAAATTTTATTTAAATAGGCATTATGAGGAAATATCCTTAGATGAAAGAAATTCTGCCTACCTCAGGGACATCATGAAGACTGCTACAGCCAAAAGGTTAAAAACCAGTGACTCTAAAAAGTAACTTCTTAAGTTCAAACTCATGGGCAATGACTTTTTTCAGGGTTATCTTCATCAAAGCTGATTTTCAGATGCCCCACTCTTTTCGCCATACATCCCCGTACAAGTCAACACTTAGGAAATGAGAGAGGTCTTCTTCTTTAGTCATCTCCATTTCTTTCTTAAATTGACCACAACTTGTCCCTTCTTTACTGGTCTGCATCTGGGGTTTTTTTTACTCAATTTTAAATAAAACTCAGGCATTTTAGCACACACTGCTTACCTTCTCCTGAATCTCTGAAGTCTTGTGCAGTATTATGTTCATCTTTCTTGCTCTGTTCATCTTGCATGCTGCTTTCAAATGATCCTTAAAAAGAGTGCAGTGGAGAGCCTGATGGAAAAGGCTAAAGCATAATTAGCTTTTTCTCTAACATATTTTGATGTAAAGAGCCTGTAGAGAACACCCGACTCATAAGTAGCTATGTGGGATCAAGTCATCTCAAGGTGTCAAACTGAGGAATAGCACAAATGTCAGCTCTCCAGCTGTTGTCACAAAACAGCCTCATGGGCAGATTTTACAGTTTCTAACTCTGTGCCAAGGCAGAGAGAAATTTGAGAGCCTACTTTTCCATTTAAATATGTTTTCACACATTTAAATGGAAATATCAATAACAATCTGGGTATCATCACAAGTCCATCTAGTCCCTTAAAGATGGTTCCCTGCTTCAAGTTGCACAGGGAAGTGATGCAGTTGTCATTTCTGCAAGTGTTTGAGAGGTGTCTGGATGTGGCACTTGGGGATATGGTTTAGAGGTAATTATGGTGGTGCTGGGTTGATGCTTGGACTAGACGATCTTAAAGGTCTCTTTCAACTTTGATGATTCTGTGATTCAATGATTTGATGCTAAGTATCTGTACAGAACACAAAGAAATCTAAGAAACCCCTTTATAGAAATGCACCCCGCTAGGGTTTTCACTAGAATAATATGTTCCACTGCAAAGGAAGTTACAGAAATTTGTATTTTTTAGGATACAAAAATCAAGAATGGTTTTCCCTTAGGACAAATGGGGAAATAAAAATTCATTTAAAAAGAAAGTTAAAACGACA